>JAOVYX010018294.1:0-20427 GCA_035668315.1 Drosera spatulata | reverse complement strand
GTGGTTGAATATTCTTCTCAGTTAACTTCTTGTGATAGTGTAGCGTTGTACTTGGGGCCTGTTTGGTATCGTTGATGTTCCCTGTTTTTGTTTTCGTTTCATTGACAGATGAAATATATGTGTTTGTTTTTTCAGTTTCTCAAGCGGATGAAAAAGAACAATAAAACGTAATATTAAAAAAAAAATGATTTTCAGTTTCATTTTCTGTTTCTTGTTACATTCGTGTATAACATTCAAGTATAGCATTTATTAATGGTCGATTTGAGTATAACATTCAAGATCCTTTTTCTTCTTCTTTTTTTCTTTCGATTTTATGTGTTTTTTCAGTTGTTTTGGATAAATGTAACATGGCAAAAATGAAGCTGTATTATATTCGAGGGAAATTTTTGAAGAATAAAGTCCCAAGTACATGCTTGAGAAGTAGCTATCCAATGCTTCATGTTCTTAAAACACGCTGTTGTATCTTCTGCATGGGTGACAAACCGAGTCTCCGAATTGGATTATAGAGCTGAAAGAGTTTGGGTCGCAAGCTCGAGCATCCATCGAGATAAATCAAGTGATGATCCTCTGCATTTGAAGAATGGGAAGGTGTCCAAGTGATGATCCTCTGCATTTGAAGAATGGGAAGGTGTCCTTTTCCTTGGAGGCTCTCGACGCTGTCGACTATGCACTGCTTTGCTGCAATGAACTGTATTCCCAAATCCTTAAGCTTCTGGTTTGAAAACTTGTACGGTTGAACTGATCTTGTCCGAGCACCTGCAGTTTCATTCTTTAATCTATCAGACGGATTTTGTGGAGACTGAATGACTTCATTTCGAGTCAGATCATGAGAAATTGTGTTGTACTGTATCAGAGTTTATACGTACTTGGTAGGGACGGGATACCCGGGGAGCAAATAGGCCAAGATGCAACAGACCTCCCCTCGGTGAAGCAAGCTCTCGAGACACAGGTACCTGCCCGATGCAGAGGGGGATTCATAGACCAGGATATGAGCCAAGGCCGTATCCTGAACATGAACGTAACCTTGCACCGCATTTGCATATGTCTTGACAGAACCTGTCAAGTATTTGAGTACGTGAATGGTGCTCGCGTTCACGCTGGACTGCAACAGCGGCCCCAGCACCGCCGCTGGGCAAACTACCACAAGGTCCACTCCCTTCTCTGTTGCCACTTCCCAAGCCTTCATCTCCGCTGCTGTCTTCCCGTAACAGTAGTAATTCTGAAATTTGAACCATTGTTATTATCATAATACAAGGAAAGCGATATCGTGGGAAAAGCCCATAAGAATCTTATATTATCTTGAGTTGTATGAATGGTTACCTTGGTATTCTGCAAGAAGTCGAGGTCACTCCAACAAGATTCGTCCACCAAAGCATCAGGATTCCTGTTAGGGTTCATATGTACTGTGCCAATTGACGACGTGAACACCACACGCTTCACCCCAGCTTCTGCTGCCGCCATTATCACGTTCCTTGTTCCCTTCAAGGCTGGTTCAATGACTTCCTGAATAGTCGTATCAAAAGAAACCCAAGTCACTACACTTGCGTAGCATTATCTCTTGAAGCCTTATGTTGATTTGTAAGAAAATTGGATGCAAGAAACTATCATGAATAGCCATAAGGGTACATCGGGAACAGGTGAAGCGAAATTTATAATAGCGAAATTTTCTTGTACATACATGTACATCGGCAACAGGAGAAGCAGTGTGGAAAACTCCATGGCAACCGGTGATTACAGCTTTCAGGCTATCAAAGTCCAAGAGATCAGCTTTATACAAAGCAAGCCTCTCCGTGGCGCCTTTCAGCACCTTCAAATGATCATTCCTTGGATCATCTGCAATCAATATGCAAATCGAAGGACAATTGAGCAGTCAGCCACATATCACACAAAGCTAGCAGCTGAATCAACTTAAGTCTATTCCAGTCTTACCAGGATCTCTAACTGTCCCTTTTACATTATACCCTCTCTCGAGGAGCAGTTTAACCAGCTACGAAGCGATGAAATCGCCTGCACCAGTCACACACACTGTTTCCCTGGAGGCAGGTGCAATACTGTCGAAAGGTGTGATGATTGGTGTCATATTTGGATATTGAAGTTTGTTTGTAGTTTCAGAAGAAAGTTGTAGTTTTAACAAGATAACGGCAATGTCTGGTACTTACATACGGAGTAGTTACTTATGAGAACAATACTGGACCGGTGTCCTGTCATTGGACAGATACAAATTTGGTACTTTTAAGGGCGATAATCCAACGACTAATAATGCAATACATGAGTTTCAGCTGAGACCTGTGAACGCGGGTTCGCGGTCCATCAGCTAGAAACGAATTAAAGGTTGTCAACAAATTCCTGGAAAAGATAAACGAAGTATCTTACACCAAACCATCCTCTATCAGCATATGCACGCCAAAAAACTACAAAAACATGAAAGCAGCAGTAGCTACTAAGCTATATGCTCAATCATATTCATGTTTCATAAAATTAACGTGTGTTGTCAAAGGCATCAAACAAAACAATAATCATGCCATTTCGGCCAGAAATTACAAATGGCATATTCTTGCATTCCTCGTGTCAGAAGTAAAATAGCGTATCTTTTTAGACCCTATCAGTAACAAGATATCTGAATCGTTATTGTTATGATCTAGAAATAGTTCTTAAGTTTATTGATAATTGCAAGTTTCATCGCATGCAATTTATCTCATTATTACGTTAAAGAAGTAATCGATCCACACTTGAGTTTTAGCATTTGAATTTATATATGATGTTGGTCTACTACTGAAATCTTGATTTCTAGCAAGTGACAAGGGCGTAAATATCTGTAACCCTAATCGAGATATATATTATGTCACTTTTCAGAGATTAACAAGACTTAACCAACCTGGGTTGATCCTCAACCTTCTTCTTGAAGGGGTCAGGTTGACCACGTACGTTGATTACGATCAAAGTTTTATCCGATGCTGATGGGGGCGCCTTGTCGGAAAAAAAAAAAACAAGACTTTGATTTATTTATATATATATATATATATATATTTTTTTTGATAATGAACCAGACTTTTTTGTTTAATTTCTTTTTGAAAGTTAACAAGACTAATTTTGAACCCCAGAAAGATGAAATTGAAGAAGCAAAAAGTAAATGGAAAATCTGATCGTTGCCACTTCGACCCTCTTTATACGACTCCCAATTAAACAAACCCTAATCTTTCCATTTCTCATCATCATCAACCATCTTGCAAGGTACAAATTCCGATATCTCAACCTTTCAATTTCCTGATTTGATCTGCATTTTCAATACCCAATGATCCCAATTTTACTGGGTTTCTTTCAATTTTTTCATTTCATGTTGTTTGCAGATCAATCGCCGCAGAGGATCTCCGATCTCTCAAGGGTTACCCAGATTAGGGTTCCGTGTTCTTGATCTTTGCCCACATATGTTTGGATCGAAAATCCCAGATGTCTCTTTTCCCAAAGAGCGATTCGATTCAAATACGCGAGGTGTGGGCTGAGAATCTCGAAGAAGAGTTTGAGATGATGCGAGCTATCGTTGATGATTACCCGTATGTCGCGATGGATACCGAGTTCCCGGGCATCGTTCTTCGCCCCATTGGACATTTCAAGACTAACTATGAGTATCATTATCAGACCTTGAAGGATAATGTGGATATGTTGGAGTTGATCCAGTTGGGTTTGACGTTTACTGATGAGAAAGGGAATTTGCCGACTTGTGGTACGGGAAAGTTCTGCATTTGGCAGTTCAATTTTCGGGAATTCGATGTGAATGAGGATGTGTTTGCGAGTGATTCGATCGAGCTGTTGAGACGGAGTGGGATTGATTTCGAGAAGAATATCGAGAAGGGTATTGATGCGAGGAGGTTTGCGGAGCTGTTGATGTCATCGGGGATCGTGTTGAATGAGAATGTTGTCTGGGTTACTTTTCATAGTGGGTATGATTTTGGGTACTTGCTCAAGGTCTTGATGTGCAAGAACTTGCCTGAGTTGCAGGCGGATTTTTTTGAGTTGATCGGGTTGTATTTTCCGACAGTGTATGATATTAAGTATCTGATGAAGTTCTGCAACAGTTTACATGGTGGGTTGAACAAGCTTGCTGAGTTGCTAGATGTGGAGAGAGTTGGGGTGTGCCATCAGGCGGGTTCGGATAGTTTGCTTACCTCATGTGCCTTCGTGAAGTTGAAGGAGAATTTCTTCAGTGGCTCGCTGGAGAAGTATGCTGGTGTTTTGTATGGTTTAAGTGTCGAACATCGGCAGGTTGCCATCAGTAACCGTTGAAGTGTTTAGTGCGACAGCGAGTATCGAACATGGGCAGGTTGCAGTCAGAAAGTGTTGAGGTGTTAAAGAGTGAAAGCAAGAGTATGATTATTGTTTATTGAGTTATGTAGCACAAAGCAGCTTCTTTATTCCTGATCCTGTGGTTCTCTCGCTTTATTGGACGATAACTTGATCATGCTATCTGCATTCTGGAGTCTTAATAGCAATGATGTTCTCCATTGTCTCGTTTTCTCCTTAGATTAGTTGTTTGTCGAGTTTCAGATTTTTCGTTGTGTGATTCTTCTTTGATCTGTTCATTGGAAGAGCTTGTCTCAATGCTTTCAAATTTATCTGTTGTGTTCTTGTGGCTGTTCTTGAATATGAGATGCTGTTCATGACTATTGTTGTTACGACACCGAAGCTTGTTGTCACGGACGAGCTAATTTATGGAGTTCTCCTTGAAAAATTATCTAGAGTTCTCCATACTTCTTTAGAATGTTCTTAAATGTTCTACGGTGTTTTAGAAAGTTTTATATTCTCTAGAAGGTCAAGTTGTCTAGAGTTCTCTAGAATTATCTAGGATTTCCTATATTAATTTTGAGAGGTAGAGAGAATTTTAGACAATTCTAGAGTTTCTTTAGTTAGGAAGTAGTTTCTAAAGAATTCTTGTAAATATTTAGGAGGAGAAGTGTATAGAAAAGACTAGACCACAAAATCTAGATCCTTCTATGAGGTTGTATATAAAGGGATGCAAGTCTCATTTGCCAAACATCCCACATTCCACAAACTCTCAAAGCATTGTAAACCTTCAAGTGTTCTCAATACAAGTTTATTTTCAAGTTCAAACTCTCTTACGTTCTCAAATATTGTCTTTGGGTGATAAGTAAGGCTGAACTCAGACGAAGAAGTGAGTAATTTGAGTGTCGCATAGGTAGCGAAAATCTATCCCCGTGACAGTTGGTATCAGACCGTTGATTCGAGAGATGACGGATTCAAAAATTGTTGAGCATGAGATTCCCGAGGAGGTGAACACTACGAATGTAACCACGCGCAAAGGAAGGGGAAAGTCGAAAGATGTTCAAGCTGTCATGGAGTCACGACTCTCACGGATGGAAGAGATCGTGGCTAAGATGGTGGAGAGGTTGGAGGAAGATGTGCCTAGCAACGATGTTATCGAGACTCGGGAGAAATACCTCAAGGGTGTGTTGCAAGGTGTTCTCAACTCATGCTTGGACACTCTTCGCAAGGAGTTACGAGTGTAAATGGATGAGGTACATACAGTGATGACCACTCTCCAAGAAAAGATGAGGGTCTTGAGGGGAGAAACCTCGCTATGTAAGGCGGCCATAGCGAATGGTGGAGCAAACTTTGGAAAGATTGTACGGTTCGAGCCCAAAACCAAAGCCGTTTTCTGAGAAACGCGATGCTAAGGAGGTCGATACATTCTTCTTCAACATGGAGCGATATTTTGAACTATTGGGCATAAAAGATGAAGAGAAGAAGATCAAAACTGTGTCTATGTACCTCTCGGACACGGCGACTATGTGGTGACGTCGTTAGAATGACGTTCAAGCGGGAACGTTCACCATGGAGACGTGGGATCAATTTAAGAAGGATATCAAACTCTACTTTTATCCGGAGAATGCTCAATATGAAGGCAAGAGACAATTGCGGAAGTTGAGGCAAACGGGTACGATTCGGGAGTATGTGAAGGATTTCACGGAGTTGCTCTTCCAAATTGACGATATGTCCTAGGAAGACAAGCACATCTACTTCGAGGATGAATTTCAACCGTGGGCACAACAAGAGTTACAATAACGTGGTGTCCAAACTCTTGCGGCGACTATAACGACGACGGAGTCATTCATCGAATTCAAGAGGAGGTAGTCTCCAAAGGACAAGGAGTCGAGGACTGACTCCGAGAAAGGTGGAGGAGAGAGCCATGAAGAGATTAAGCCGAGTTCGAGTCTCGCTAGTAAGAGTGACTTGAAGAAAGGAGAGAAATGAGGGTGAAAAAAGAGCACATCCAAGGACGCAGTGAAATCCAAGGATGAGGTAAGGTGCTTCTTATGCGATGATCCTCACTTCGTTCGGGAGTGTCTGAAGAAGAATGCTCTCACGGCTATGGTTGTTCGGTTGGAGGAGGAGCTCGTGCAAAAGATGGGATCATTGAGGATCCTTAACGCGGTGAAGATCACGGAGGAGAAATCTTCATCGAAAGGGTTGATGTACGTCAATGCGACGGTCGGATCATGCATAACTCATGTGTTGGTTGATACCGGGACAACTCACAGTTTTGTCTCGCGAAGAGAGACAAAGCGACTTGGATTTCGAGTCGACAAAGGGTAAGGCATGCTCAAGGCGGTGAACTCGAAGGTCGAAACAATCGATGGAAGGGATCGGTGGATCTCACGGTCATTCCCATGGACGACTATTCTTTAGTGCTTGGAATCAATTTCATCGAGGGTATGAAGGCGATACCAATCCCCTTCGCTAATGTCTTACACATAGTAAAAAACGATGGAGTTTACGTGATTCCGATGGTGCGACGTGCGACGAAGGTTCAAGTAAAGATGGTCGTAACTATGCAACTCTCTAAGGGAATCAAAAGTGAGGAATCTACTCACTTTAGAAGGGGTGAGATCTCTCACGTGGCAAAGGAGATGCAAAAGCAGATCTCACAAGTCTTACCGAAGGAACACGGGAAGGAACTTCCACCAAGACGACAAGATGGGTGCTCAAAGACTTATCGTGATGATTCAAGAGAAAGATCGAGTCATACAAATGCGTCGCGACGAGGACGTCTGCGACATAGGTGGAGGAGTATGTCACGGACGAGTTAATTTATGGAGTTCTCCTTGAAGAGTTGTCTAGAGTTCTCCAAATTTTTCTAGAATATTTTTGTATGTTCTACGGTGTTGTAGGAAGTTTTATACTTCTCTAGGAGGTCAAGTTGTCTAGAGTTCTCTAAAATCATCTAATATTTCCTAGATTAATCTTGAGTGATAGAGAGAGTTCTAGACAACTCTAGAGTTTCTCTAGTTAGGAAGTAATTTCTAGAGAATTCTTATAAATATTTAGGAGGAGAAGCGCATAGAAGAGACTAGACCACAAAGTCTAGATCTTTCTATGAGGTTGTATATAAGGGATGCAAGCCTCATTTGCCAAACATCCCACATCCCACAAACTCTCAAAGCATTGTAAGCCTTCAAGTGTTCTCAATACAAATTTGTTTCCAAGTCCAAATTTTCTTGCGTTCTCAAGTATCGTCTTTGGGTGATGAATAAGGCTGAAGTCAAAAGAAAGAGTGAATAGTTTGAGTGCCGCACGGATAACGAAAATCTATCCCGATGACATTGTGCTGTGGCTTGTAAGATACCATGAAGGCAAGAAAGCTAGGCCAAGTCTGGATATTGCTGCACTCAAATTGAGATTTCAGAAATGAAGCTTTGGTTGATCTTTTTAGGGGATGTGATGGCATCTACACTTTGCTATCGACTTTGTGCTGCGTCTATTTGAGGTAATTAGGTCCATGAACTGGAAGCTGATCGATCCTCGTCAAATGGCTAATAGGCACGTAAGCAGCCTTTAGCAAATCCATGTCACAGGTTAGCATGAATTAGCTCATACTGCCTTTACGTTTTCGAAACTCAAACCAACTCCAGCGCAACCTGGTAATCTTTTCTATTATGTACACAAACATGTTGCTATCATGAGAGCACATATAGCAACACAAGCAGTTCACAAGTCCACCAAGCAAGGGATCCCAGTTTCAACATTTCTGGCGTGCGTTCATATAGGTCCTGAAAGCTTGTCGTCGTAACACAACATACCACAACATTATAATATGTGATTCAGTGAGATGATTTTTCTACAAACGAGCAATATTATTGAGGTAGTCATACTGCATTAGATTAATCCCGAAATAGTTTCAGTTTCTGGCTCAATTACAATGAATGCAAGAGCATCCATGTTGAATAGTAACAGCTAGTCTTAAGTTTATTCTACCATTAGCCGTTCATCCCATACATGCCACTTCAGGAGAGAAGGTCCATCGGAAAAAGGAAATTGCAGCAACTGAATCAACAGGTGCAACAGGCTGCAGGCTTCGACAGATTGTCCACGCATCGCTTTTTCCTGCAACATAGATGATATGATCAATAATCACATTCTCATGTAAGTACCATTATGGAAACCAGGAACAGCGATATGTATAACTACTGATCATGGCACCTTGATTTTACTAATATTAAATATCAATTGACGTGGATTCCTCAACCCATTCCCATTCTCGTCCTCAAGAGAAAACGCGAATAAGAGGTCATATACCCTTCTTAAGCTATATCAAGGTATCAAAGAAAGGATTCCAATGTTCAACGGCCGAGAGAGAAAGAAACTCATGCGCATCAAACATGTAACATCAGTTAAGCAAATGGATATTGGCCAAACCTTTCAAATGTAAGATCATCAGTTCCTCTTACGCTTCAGTGTGTTCAGGTTCTTAACGACATAATTTATAACCTCTTTCAACGTTGCTTTTCGTCCTTCTTTGTAATTCCAAAGCTCAGGTATTGTGTATCTCCCACTTGGATTAAATTCATTCAACTCCTTCAAGGCTATAACGACAGCATCATATATCTCTTGACCCCACTCCTCCTTGAGCGATTTCAGCTTCTCATCTTCGTCATCAATTACTTCCTGAAACATGAGAAACATTCCTCGTTATATATTTTACAAATAATACCCAGCAAGAACATAAATGGTGGATAATATGGTAGTACTACTAAAGAGAAGGCACTGAAGACTAATCTATGATTTTAGTTGCCTCACCTCACCTCCATACAAACAAATGTATTTGTTATTCACACTTATCTTAGGTGACACAGAATACTTGTGACAGTGAGGAGATATAAAGAACAGAGTCAAGACAAACCTCAGCCTTTCCATTGTTCTCGACGATCTTAAATGGATGAAACGCAGGGTCTTTCAGATTTTCCTGCCACAAAGAGCACAACTCAGAGGCCTTGATCTGCGCCTCTTCACCCCGGAATTTCTGCTTGCATGCAGAAACAAATGCTTTTTCATTGATCTCGCCCATTCGTTTGATGCCAATGTTAGTGCGATTGCTCAGCAGGATGTCCGACAGCCCCTGTAGCATGAAAAAGATCACTTGTTCACTGTCGCCTTTGTAGCTCATACTAAACAATGAACAAAATCACCAAGGAACCATGAAAGAACAAGTAATGTAGGGATAAGGATAGACGAGAAGATAAGGTGGCATATTGACTCAGGAATTAAGAAAGAAGACTGTGATTCATGTCGTACTTCAGGCTTCTAGCCTTGGAAAACAAATCACTTAAAGAGCAGATTTAAGGCTACCTCGGCTAGATCAGATTGATTTTTGCATCCCACAAGTAGTTCCAATGAATTCAGTAAAATTAATCAGAACTAAACAGGAAGAAAAAAAAAGGGATTAAGATAGTTCAGTGAGAAAGGGTGATCTAATGACTGTACCTCGATCAACTCTTTACGAGCTTTTTGCAGTTCATCATTGCTCTCACGCTCTTTGGCTATAAGAGTGTGATTCAGTGATTCTGAGTCCTCCAGATCATCAACTTTCTGCTTTAGTTCTGCAGTCATCGCTTCCATCCTCTTTCGAACTGCATCATCGTCTTGTCCTAAATGCTTCATTACCTCTAGCTTTCCTTTCAAGTCCTCAATTTCCATCTCTAGCTTCTGCTTAGCATCCAACTGCTTTTCTAACTGAAGAACCTTGTTCAGGGCTTCCTCTTTCTCTCTCTGCAGAAATCAATAATGTTAGTGGTCATTTGCCAATGCTGCAGCAGGCATTATACACGGCACAAGATAAATGACGCAGATTTATGAGGTACCTTCTGTTGTTCAACCAGCCTAAGGACATTCTCATCTGCCTTCTTCTGCTCCACGGATGCCATCTCGAGCGAACAATTTATCACATCATTCTATCAACAGCACAAGAGTACCAGATCAGTCTGACATGAAAAATGCAGTTTGAAGAGAATGAGCTATGCTATAGAGAGAGGTTGCAGAAACCTCAAGCATCATCTTGCACAATTGAGTTAAAGCTATGACTCAAAATCAGCTATATCTTACGTGCCCCATGAATCATGACAATATAGTGTTCTATGATTGAAGTTGTTTCAGTCGTAGGTTCCTTGGATACTGTCAGAGGACATAGCGAGGGTCTAGCAGATACCCATTTCATGAAAAAATGTAGATGCATAAATTGCACTAAATAAGAAATTAGACTTGGATATAAAGCAATATTTCCTAGCAGAGGCGATCTTCAAGAGACATGTTACCTTTTTCTTCTCCTCTTCAAGCTTTTGCCTTTCACGTTCAGTCAAAACCTCACGCCTACTTAACTCTCTTGTTCGATAATCAATTTTCCTCTTCTTGGCCTCCAAGTCATGACTAAGTTTTTCTTGCTCGTCTAAAATCCTTCGAACATGATCACGAGCAAGCCGCTGCATCTTTTTTGTTTCTGCAAAGAACAACATCCGAACACATCAAACAGTTTCAAAGAATCAAAGACATGCGGACGAAATAACCTTATGAAGTTCAGGCTATAATGTTCCAGAGTTATAATTTCCATTGTAAGCAATCCGCTATCTCATGATGGGTTACAATATCACTTTTTAATTAACCGAATCACCACAGTTTTAAGTCAAGTTTACCTCGCTGAAGCTGATTCCAAAGCCTAAACCTCATTCTGGTAAAATTCTTGCTGTAGAAATATAAAAGCTGAAGGATATGAAAAGCATGCCAGAGTTGCAGAGTTGAAAAGAACAAACCTTCATAAAAGGCTTGCTGGAGCTTGTCTTTCTCTTCAAGTACCCTGCTAAGTGACATCGTTTTCTCATTGAATTGAGACATCAACGCATTCAAATTCTCGTTTCTCTTATCGATTTCATTTGCTAAGTTGACCACAATGTTGGCTTTGTCTTGTTGCGCTTCCATGACAATTGCAGAAAGTGTTTTCAATTCGGTTTTCCCACGTAGATAGTCTCCTAGAGGCCCTTCTGAATGATAATCATCTGCACGAGCAAACCAACCATAGATGCTTGAACTAAAATTCCCTTTTCTCTTAATCCAATCCTTCTTACTATGCCGATCACTTTCGAAAGATTTTTCAAAATCACATGCATTTTTAAAGCCAGTCCAGTCTTTCTCGAACTTGACAATGCCTTCCACAGTTTTGTCTTGTTTATTCTGAAAGAACGCCACTTCCAAAGGTTTATATTTGGAAAATGCATTCAACCAATAACCGCCGTCAGTCAAAGATTTCCCAGTCTTGGCGTCTTCCACTACATTAACGATGATTCCTATCCAGGGCCAGCAATACAAATCTTCCTGCCCATTTGCCTGGGGAACGGGTTTCAGTTCAGGAATTTGATTCACATACTCAGATGCGTTGGCCAATTCTGTCTGCAAGAACTTTGACAAAGCCAGATGATTAGCCTTTTGTTTAGCGTTCCTGTTCGCAGAGCCTTTTGCAACCCCTGAAGAATGCTGGAGGAGGTCCTTGTAGCCATACTCCTGTTTCTTCTTACCCGCACAAAAGGGGCACCTGAGCGTGCCATTGGGATTCAACACTCGGTATTCTCCTGACTTGAGGCGTTCATATGGTTTGTCTTTGTATTCTTCAATCTCTGACTCGCTGATATCTGACTCGTCATCCGAGCTTAAGTCCATCTAGCTCGTACCTGGAAACTAAGATGGAATTAAGATGTCAGAAAGCATGGAAATAAATAGTCAACGTAATTAACACAACAAAGCATAGCACTAACAGACCATTCTGAACGTTTTTCTGTGTGCAGGGAAGTTCCCGTCCCATAATCATTCAAATGTCAGAGTATTGCTACATGATGGAATAGAAAGTCTTCACTTGCACGTAAATCCTAATATATCACAATTCTACTAGAATTATCCTGGATATAGTTTCCCCTTGTTACATGAAACGATAAATTAAGTTCATGAGGGTAGTTTCTCCCATACAAGGGTAAGGCATGCCCCAAACCCACATGGAGGATTATCGAAGTAAACACAGATCGCTCATCAACAGAAAACCACTAGAAGCATATTTGAACCCAAGATATGGGTAAATGACATGATCTTAGACCTTCAACATTCCCCGCGAGCAAATAGAACCAGGGATAGGTATGTGCAGAGAATTATTAGCAGCGGAAGAGTATATCACGATTTGGTTCGTAAGCTCTCGAACAACATGGTTCTCTTACTGGCTTACATAATAAACATACAAATCGGTAATGTATCTACACAAATCATCCACCGCTCCTATCATAACAACATAATATCATTACCACTAACTATCATCAGTTCCACAACCAAACCGCGCCGCCACCTAAACCGGCCGACTCAGGACGAGCCATTTCCAGGTTCATTCTCAAATTCGTCGAAAACCAACCAAAATGCAGGTCCCAAAAATTAGGGTTCCAAGCGTAGGGTTTACACAGATTATCCCAAAACCCACAATCCAACAACCACCACTGTACAAATCCGACCCACAACAACATGCAAGCGATTCACAACAATCCAACACAAACCCATATCATCAATTACTCAAAAAACAACACCTATCATTCCAGATCTACAAAAACAACAACTATCACAACAATTACCATTCACACAAAATGCTCATGACAAAAAAGGGTATTCATCAAATTCAATCAATCGACGAAGAAATTGTAGCAGATACATGCAGATATGAGAGGAGGAACGTACGGCGTCGATGGGGTTGGTGGTGAAATCAATGGTGTGGTGTGGTGAAGCTGACTCCGTTTTGGTGCTGTGTGCTCTCCTGTTTGTTTGTGAGTGCCGTCAAATATAATGAAAGGGGTGAGAGAGAGAGAGAGAGAGAGTGTATCTGTGTGAGTGTGAGTGTGAGTGTGAGTGTGAGTGTCAGGGTGTGTGATTTGATGGAATGAATAGGAAATCAGTGTGGTCTTGCAACATATTTGGAGCTCACATGGTCTAGTTTATGACCATTGTCACGTCCTTTTAATTACGGTTCAAGTCATATTCTCTTTATGTGTGTATTAGAAGCGTCACCGTGTAAAGTTTATTTTGTAGAGACTGTATCAAAATGTTGTGAGAGTCACCTATGCATCGTTTTAGAGCATTATCAATTATGAATTGTATTATTAATTCAGATAAAATAGGCATCTAGAAAAATTATGTTGGTTAAGTATTAGTCTAAATCAAAATATGACTGCATGTTTCTCACATATGTCCTGAAGTGTAGCATGCAGTCTTATTCAAGGATGATCATATAGATGAAATGAAATACATAATAATCATTTTAAATATTTTTTATTTTAACGATTCGTGAAATGTTAAATCCTTAATGGCTTGATTCAAGAATTATTTATGCTTAGTCTATCTTGATTGAATCTCATTACCCTTCATCAATCATAATTTGTCAACATCTACTCATTCGTTTGATAATAGATCAACATGCATAGCTTAAAGTCCTAATGCTAGTATATACAAAATGCAAGGCTCCATATATCAAAACTCCAAGAACAATTCCCCTTATACACACTTGTTCACATCATCACCATAGGAGTCGAATCAGATCTCACATTGACTCCATCAAATCCACCAAAAACCCACACCAATCTCTCCCTCAAACACCCAAAATCTCATCACCCTAGCCAAGACCTCAACTGGGTTCATTCCAATAAGCCCTTTTGACAATGATGATCTCCGGTTCCGGCGGCGGCGGCGGCGGAGGACGGCGATCGAGTGGCTACATTCGGTGTTGCTTGGTGGTGTTCGCCATTGTATCGGCGCTGTGCATGTGTGGGCCGGCGCTGTATTGGAAGATCAACAAGGGTGTGAGGATGGGTCATGTTGGTGGGTCCGTTTCTAATTGCCCTCCTTGTGTCTGTGATTGCGCGCCTCCGATTTCTCTCCTCAACATTGCTCCTGGTATATAAACACCCTTTTTCTGATATTTCGTTGATCAGTAGTTCTCAGTCTGTACATTTCACCTTCTCAAGACCCTGTCTCTAACGGGTATCTGGGTTGTTGTCATAGTTATAGGGACGATATGTGATGCGTGTTATGGAGTTGTGATAATAATGTTGTTGTTTCTGGCCTGGGGAACTTTGTATATATGTATGTTTGATGACTCTGATGTATGATTGTGATTTTGAGTTATCTGTTATGAATCATTTTGGTCATGTAAATGACTGATTAGCTATAGAAATTTTTGTGTGATTTCATTGTGTTTCATACACTGTCTCAGTACTATGAAGTGTGGCTTAGTGGTTTCCCATATTCTAGATTGCGCATGATCTGGCTCAGGGTCTGAAAAACATTTGCTCGAGCGAGCGATCTTAGGTGTATAAAATGATTCTTAGGTCTTGTGGTGATGGCTTGATATGTTGGGATGTGATGGCTCTTTAGTTCGTTATATGCAAATGGTTGTATGATGTGTGATTTTCGGGTACTTAAGATAATTGAGGGTTGGTTATGAGTGGAGGTAAATGAAACTCAAAATGTGGGAATTGAGCGGATTAGCCATCTGAAATTAGTTTGATCAATCTGTCAAGGATAGGCTTGTCATTTGAAATTGTTACAGTTGCCTACCCACTTCTTATCTTCACAAGCTGGAAACTGATGGATTTTCGTATCCTGTTATTTTTCAGGTTTGGTGAATCTGTCGATACAAGGTTAGGCTTCGTCTTCTTTTCTAATTTCTAGGAGAATTGAACTTCTCATCTTTTCATGTGAAATTTTCATTTCATTCTTCAGATCTTTAAATAGATGGCCCAATATGTCCTCTGTGGTTTACCTTATGTTAAATTATGTGGTTAGCATTAAATGGAAGCATCACAGTTCTAATACCAATGATATTCACAAACCGTCAGCCATATTGATTCATATGTAGAACTCATATACCGATCAACACATCCAGCAGAGCTACCAATTGGACTGGCTCCGGCCAGAAGATCCATGAGACAACAAGGACTTGAACCCTTGCTGGCAGGATGATAGCTTAACAGCTGAAGAACCTTAGTTACCAGCTGAAAATATCCAACATTTTTTTAGCTTTCTTATACTGCTGCATTTCTGGTTCATTGGTGTAATCACACCAAACATGATCATTGTGTACTTCTATGTGGCTTCAGACTGCGGGAAGAACGATCCTGATCTCCACCAGGAGATGCGGAAGCAAACTGTTGACCTTTTGACGGAGGAATTGCAGTTACAAGGAACAGTGTCCAAGGATCACCTGGAGCACATGAATGCTACTAATCTGGATGCATGGAGGCTGGCATCCCACTACCAAAGGGAGGCTGAGAAGTGCAATGCAGCCACAGAAGCATGCGAGGAGGCTAGAGAGCGTGCTGAGGCACTGCTTAGAAATGAGATGAGGGCCTCGTTGTTGTGGGAACAACGAGCGCGTCAATTCGGCTGGCAAGGGGAATAGATGGGACACACTTTTGATCTTTTTATTGGATTTCGATATTTCTTTATTTTTCCACCGGAAAGTTGAACCTTATAAATGTGAAAATAAGGCCTTTTGTGTTCCATCAGTCAGAAATGCATTTTGTCTACGGAGAAAAGGTTATAGTGATTGCTTATTTCTGAAGTTGGCATGATTTCTTTCCTGTTTGCATCCATTTGAAAGGTGTTACGATGTTGGCAGTCATCTTCGTCAGGTATGAGCTCCTATCCATGTAAATTTACCTTAAAGCAATGAGCTCATTCCGTTGGTCAAAAACTTATGTCATGACTGTTTTTGGTACAGGTTCCAGTCACAATTGAAAACATGACACTGGAAAACGACAGGTCCGTTGGAGTCCACGAAGGGATCCGGCTTATATCCTTTCTGATTAGACAAAGCCAGGAACTACCAAGAACTACATGTGGGATTGCCCCTTGATTCTTACAAAGACAACTCGATCCCAAATTCATCAGCTCGTTTATCATGAATGTAACCCATTGGACTGGTTATCCACAACTATGGGACATTCTGTTGAGATTAGAGTTTATTGTATGGTTGTTGTTGATGTTTGTCGCTATTGTTCTTTTTAGATGATGTTCAAGGAGAGGATGACAATTTTGATACTGAAATCTGCATGCTGAAACTCTTGACAGTGTACTCTTTTCGTTATACAGAATAAGGATACTCCTGTGATCCACACAATGATAGTTTAAGAAACTTTTCTTTAGGGCAAGGCAGCTGATTAGTTACAAGCTTAATGCTTTGAAGGGAGAGTCACCATCGTGCAACTCCATCTCGCCATCCCATTGTCGGCCATTTTCAATTTTGGCACTACTTCACCTCTTGTAATTTACTCAAACGTTATTTTCCATGTTTGTGAACTTATGCTCAATGTGTTTGAGCTCGACAATAGAACACTATATAATCGGGACAAATACCGGAACTTTAGACCTCTGAGTATGTAAAACCAAACAGATTTTATAGAATCAAATAGTACAACCTGATATAATATAGATTATAAAACAGAATAGAATCTGGATTTTGATACTATTTCCTATAGTTATCTGTTGAAAACTTGCATCTGAAATTCTCTTATTCGATAGTGACATGATCAGAGAGTGATGTTTTATCTGAACTTCCATTTCATTGTGTTTCTGATTGACAGTACCACATAACACGTTCTCTCGTTCTCATTTGTTGGCGGCTTTGATGGAAGTATGCGAATAGTGTACAAGAGTGTGACAACAATGGAACCACCAATCTAGATCAGCTTATCAAATTTACCATCATGTCATGATGTTACTATAAGAAAAAGAAAGACTCTTGATGCGTCGAATCGATGGAATGATTTCATTTGAATAGGAAAAACAGAGTCTATGGTAACGGTGTTTTTTGAAAATAACTAATCCACTAAATTTATCCTACCAATGTCCCCTAATACTATATGGTGAAGAAAGATAGAAGGAAAAAAACATTTAATTTTTCTGAATTTTCGAATTTTTTTGTATTTTGTTTTTTTAATTTTAAAAATAATTATATATTTTCAGAATATCATATGTCAAAAATCAAAAAAAATTCTTAAATATCAATTTTCAAAATTAAAATAAAATAAAATATAAAAGATGAAAATTAAATGATACTTTCCCAATATACAAATAGTATAGAAGAGTTTGCAGCAGTGCATGTATCCAACAGGCAAACTGGGCGATGTGGTGGATGGCCTGCCTCTTTTGAGGTCACTGTCAATCAAGAGCTCTCTTGTCCTCTGTAATTCTTATCTTCCCTTGCTTCTTTATCAATCATATAATCAAACTAACAAACAGAACTCTTAATGTTTTCGTGATTTTTCCTTTTTTATGAAGTTCGTGAATCAATATTCTATCCTTCACAATCTGCTCAAATAACTCCATTGTTTTTTTTAATTTAATTTTATAGTTGAATTTTTATTGAATACGATTATCTTTCATTTGTATATTATCGTGTTATATATTTAAGTACATGTGCTTTTTTAAGTTAATAAAGGACTTAACACCCATTTCAAATTCTTTACATAGATAGCACCATGGCACATTTACAACCAATCAATGCAAATTCTACAAGTCATCCAACCTCTTGAGAATAAGTTTCAATTTTCAAATCATCATATAGTGGCCATAGTTTCTCTCAAACCTCAAGAACACCACCAAATCCTAAGGTTTTTCCATGTCCAAGAACATCAATGGACTTCAATGGCCAAGTAGATGAAGAGGATGATGACAACAAAGAGAACATCAATGACAAGAGTCTCATGCTTCATCTAGGCCTCATCAACTCCATCAAGGACTCATCGGATCACAAAATCAATCCTTTCGATGATCCTTCTCTCCGTCTCATCAAGTCTAGGAACTCGCTAGATACAGATCAAGATCAAGCCGATGAAGCCGATGAGCCTCGAGTTTTCTCGTGCAACTTCTGCCATAGGAAGTTCTATAGCTCACCGGCACTAGGCGGGCACCAGAACGCTCATAAGCGAGAGAGGACACTCGTCAAGTGCGGACACAACGCTAATGGTGTGATGTCAAATTTCATTGGTTACTCAAGCAAGAGATCAATTCCTCCTCTTCATGGTTTTTATAGTAGAAATATAGCTAATGAGTATCATGGTGCCCTTGGGTTAAAAGCTCATTCCATGATACACAAGCCATCATCATCATTATCATCACCTTCGACGTTTTTCCCTTTTGCTTCTTTGACTCATTTCGATTCATCATGGATTGTCGTGGTTGCCTCAAGATGGAAGACTTGTGTTAGATGGTTCTAACATGGGAATCAAGATAGGTTCGGCCTCGACTGATAGAGCTGCTAGGTTTGATGGCGGATCACTGATCATTGGATCCAAGTTGGGCGAAATCAGTGAGCTTTGGAGGAGTAGAAACCATGAAAGAGTTTTGAAGGCGAAGCAAGACGAGATGGATCATAAGCTTGACTTGTCTCTCAAGCTTTGAGCACATTTTCCGTGTTTTTTGTTCTTCTTGCAAGTACTTGTTCTTTGAATATTGTAGTAGGGAGCTACATTATTATGTGATACCACACTATGTAATAGTTAAGATTAAACGACGATATCATGAATCGACCTCTAAATCCCTCTCTATATTGGATTCAGTTATCTATGAAAGAGTAGGCGCCGCATAAATCCTACTTGCAACAGTATAGCTTAACACAGTCGGAGCTATCGGTCCAGGTCTCCAGGGAGCTATTTTCCGTATCATTCTTTGGAAATAATCTTACAATTGCAGAACGTGGGGGCAACATTCATAACTTAAGGTTGATAACGGTCAGATATCTTGTTGGATGAAATTTCAAATCCTTGGTGACCTAATTAATTATTTTATTGGCTAGTCAATGTCTCACTAACTAATTATCCATTTATGAACTGTAGCCAAATCCAATCCAGGATCGGCATAAATAAATGTAAAATACCCATACGTGTATCTTGATTGTCATGATATGTAACGGAAAATACTTATGACGAGTACGGGATTAAACTGATTAGATCGATAAAACTGAATCATCAAACAAACAATGTTAACAGACTTCACTTTTTTAATGCCCTCCATGGTTGATGTAGATGAATATATAACAATTATTGGACCTACTCATCACGGACCAATAAATATCTACCCAATCCATATTAACCGACCCCATATTAGATTAAATAAGAATTCATCGTCTCATTTTATTAGACCAATTAATTAACCCGATAACAATTAATATAATCACATATGGAGATTTGGAGATTAAATCTAACATGAACATAATCATGGAAACTAATTTGAATATTTCATCATATAAACAAAGAAAAAGATACTGACATAGAAGAAAAACATAAAAACTGCGTGTATAATACTGAAGAATATGTTAAGTCGTCAACGGTCACGCAAATTTACTACTAACAGAAATGAGGATGCCATACAAATAACTTGAGGTCAAGAAGACATGACATCCAGTAATCGGGCAATCCGCTTAAGCCAACAAAATTTTCCACGAGCTGATTAACCCTTGCATATTCTATCTCGATCACCTGACGCATCAAAGCCACAGTTTTCAGTCAAGCGAAATGACACCTTATCTCGATGCTGATTGTCGAGGCAAACCTAACTATGAATGACCAGCCACCAATGCTTCTGAATCATGCGACTTGGTCTCTATGAAAGACTTCACAGTTCCTAACCAACGAATGTATTCAGCTCTTTCTTTCTCCTTGGCAGATTTATGCAAGAATGAGCAAAGACTATCATCAATACCCCTATCTTCCAGGAAATCGAAGAGTGAATCTCGCAACTTCTCATCCAGCTCCCTGCAAACAGTGACAAAGAATTGGGATCATTTTGTCAATCTCAAATCCATTTAGTACAAATGGCAGGAAATATCATCCGAAGAAATCGAAGCAAGATTACATAATTCATGAGTCCGAATGCTCGCTGGCGGCAAATATGAGAATTGATAATACACACAGCCATTTAACCATACAATGATTACATGTCCATCTTGCCGAACTATTGCTGACATAATGTGATCATTTGCGAATAGGCTGAAAATCTTTATGATAATGCATTCATGGGACAAAGAATCATAGCATGCTTCTTTTCATTTCTTTTTGTGTTAGATCC
>JAOVYX010018293.1:0-20428 GCA_035668315.1 Drosera spatulata | reverse complement strand
GTATACCACATTCAATAGGCTTAACACTTCGAAAGACAATTTAGACCCATTTGATGGTAAGTTGAGTTGCTTTTTTCCGTGCTTGACGTGCTTTTCTTTGCTATAATATCAGAGAAGAATGCTAAGATAAAAACCAGTGCCAAGTATTTGGATTGGATATGTGACTTGAGTATTGATGTGCAGGATTGTATATTGGTGCCTTTGGTCTCTTGGGAACTGAGGTGGTACAGTTGAGGCGTAAGTTCGGTCACTGGAATAGCAGCAGTGACTTTGAGAATCCCTCAGATGTGGAGTTCTTTGAATATGTAGAGGCGATCAAGCTTACCGGAGATCTTAACGTTCCTGCTGGAGAGGTCTGTTCATCCTTCCCTTGCTTCTGCCATCCAATGACTTATGCTTAGTGGTCAACTGAATTCGTCCTCCAAAGTGGGCTAACAACTGCGTAGTAACTGGTTCCTACCCTTGAATAGGTTACATTTCGTGCTAAAATTGGGAAAGGATGTCGCAAATCCAACCGGGGATTGTATCCAGATGAACTTGGCGTGGTAATGCTCTTGCTTCTTCTCTCTGTTTACTGGTGCTGTAAATAAGTTTGACAACAAGTAATGAATCTTTAACACCGAAAACCACATTTAGTCAATGTAGACGTACAGGATTTCTCTAAAATTTTGTAAATTATTGTGCTCCCCTTTAGTGTTGAATTTGGTTGTCCGTTTTGTGATCGTTTTGTGGTAGGAACTTTTTTTTTTTTACTCTCATTCTATGTGCTTTTTTTGTCCAGGTTGCAAGTTATAAAGGCCAAGGAAGGATAGCAGAATATGGGTCGCTAAATGCTAAATGGGTTGAAGGTCCTAAATGGGTTGAAGGAGAACTACTCCAACTCAATGGCAAGGTAAAAAGATGAACTACTTTGCTGACCACATTTGAGGCTTGTTTGGTATCGTTCTTGTTTTCTGTTTCTGTTTTTGTTTCAGTGGCTGATTAAACAAAACTGTTTGTTACCGATTCTTGTTTTCCAAATGTATAAGAGGAAGCAAAAAACAGAAAATCAGAAAAAATGATTTTCTATTTCTTGTTTTATTTGAGTACAATATTCAAGTTTTTCTTTAACATAAAAATCATTTTATTTTGTAAAGTGATTTTGGTTTTGGTTATTGATTTTTTTGTTTCTATTACTGGTTTTGGTTTTCACAGTTTTGAACAATTGTACCAAACAGTCCTAGTGTTCCCCTGGTTGTGCCTCATATTGTTTTTATTTTTCGCACTTTTCATTTATACAGGGTATCGGCCCCTATTCTCGAGGAGCAGACCTCGGTTTCCTCTACACCATCCCGGGACAAAGTTTTCTCGTGCTATTCAACCGCTTGAATCTTCCAGAGTGAAACACATTAGTCTGCCAAGCTCTGAGGCTCCTCCAAGCTCTCACATTCCGCTACTCTTTGCAGTGTGAAGCTGAAGTCAAAAGCTTCTCGGTGTTGAGAGTGTGACGTTCAATTTTGGGCCTCGGCTCGGAGAGTTCTGCACGACATCTTGCGTGCTTCCTCTCATGTTTGTTGTTTATGTTCCTTCGTATTGTACCGAAATGACTACGCTATTTAGGAAACCTAAGTTTGTCTCTCCATTTTTGTGCATATAATTCTCATTTTTGTTTGCTTTATTTACATGGAGGCAGACGCTCTGCGACACTTTCTGTAATGCCTTTTTTTTGCCCAATGGAACATGTACTCAGTGGCTGTAATCTAAACTTTTTTGTAACCTTAATGTTATATACTTGTACATTTGTTAGAACATTATCTTTCAAAGCACTCAAGGGCATAGGGGTAAAGATAGTCTATATCTTTTCTTCTTAGAGCTCGTGGCCGATAGAGAGCTATCGTACATGATTCTGTTGCTCCTTTAGTTACCTTCCTAAAAATACTTGATGTAGTTTAATTGTCATTAATAAAATGCAACAAATTTGTTTAAAATTTTGTTTGATCATCATACAACGCCTACATGTAATTTATGTCAAAATTGTTTGTATTTTAGGCGAACCACGAAAGGAAGTGCCTGACCTTATTGTAGCTACTCCTTCCGTCCTCTAAGAAGTGTTATTTGCTGCGGTACATGCTCATGTGCTATCCAAAGGATGAGGATAACCTGCAGTTCTCCTGTAGTGCTGTCCTAAATAAAAGCAGCAAATCATTTGTAAAAAAAAAATAATAAAAATGAAATAAACAAACAAAACAAAAACACAGAAAACAAAATGGCTCAGCACAAAAAAAAAAAAAAAAAAAACTATAGATGATCTTGTTCCCTATCCAAATATATATATATATTGAGAAATTTTATTTTTAGTAGAAGATTTTCACGATTAATGTATCTCAACATCAAATGAAAATACATGTCTTAGGTGATTGATATTGCATATAATAATTTACCTAAGATAATATTTGAACGTTTCAGACATGAAGCAAAATTTAACCCAACCAACCCGTTCATTCAAAAAAGATAAAAAGATAGATTGGTGTAATCTCCAAAAAAAGATAAAAAAAAATTGTTGTGTCCAATTCTCAGTCTTCAGTGGTTCCTTAAACCCGCCGCTCCCTTCCCCGCCGCCGCCGTCTGCGCCATGACAGAGGCGATCGGTTCGGTCAACGAGAGGAAGCCGAGAGGATTCCGAGTCGACGTGGTGGAGAAGACGGTGGCGAAATCGAGGAGTGCGGATGCGATGAAAAGAGTGGGGTTAGGGTTTCGAGTGTGCGAATTCGTGATTTGCTTGATCTCGTTCTCCTTGATGGCGGGGGACGTGACTCGGGGGTGGAGCGGCGATTCTTTCGATCGGCATCGGGAGTATAGGTATTGCCATGGAGAGTTTGATGTGTATGTGCTATTTGTTGGTTTAATTTGATTGGAAGAGAATTTGCGAGAACTGAGTCGTGTTCGTTGTCGATGAACCAATTCTATCAAAATTAGGAATTGACGGTAGAAGTCTTACAAATGTACATTTAACACTTCTCCTCACATGAAGTCTCACTCGGGCTTTGGAATGCGGATAAGATTGCATCGGCTCACCAACAACCAAGTGCCAACTAAGTTCCACAATATATTGGGGGAGACAAGGATCGAACTCGTGACCTCATTGTCATAAATGTTTTGATAACATGTCGAGGGATCGCTTCTCCGAACTAATGATAATGATATTAGACCCAAGAATGTATGATGTGGATTTGTTGGATTAGTTGTGTGTATTTATTGATCTGGTTTTTCAGTTGAACGGAGCTTGGTGGAGGGATCTTTGGATTGAATTGGGGATTGCGAAATGTCGATTGAAGATTCAAGCAAAGAAATGTGGAATGAACATAATCATGGATGGATGATTTACAGTGATAATGATAGTGGCTTCTTTGTTGTAATATGTGAATCATAGTTACCTGGATTGCTGATTAGGGACACTCTGTGGTGCAGTTTGTAGTACACCGGCTGCTGCTCCGAGACATGATTCTTGCGAAGTTAGGCTTTCTCACGAGTTGCAATTCGGATAGCCTTTTTCTGGTATGAAGTGGACAAGGAAAGATTATGGATGATTTATAACTGTTAGGCTATCTTGTGGAGGCTGCACCGTCTGCTACTTGTGACATGAGTAATATGTATGGAGCTTCTTCAGGAGTTGCAGTTCGGTAGTCTTTTGATTGTACGGAGATCGCAAGTTGGTTTAGAGAATTCGGTAACTATGATTGACTATGAAGTTGAGGACTAAGTGAGGGGTTATTGTAGTAGTAACCAAGCGCATTTACTGATATGCCATTCTCTAGTAGCGGTGCCACATTTCATCAATTGTTGGGGAAAGAATTTACTGGTTTTTAGTTTGGATTGACGTCCTTCTTTAGAATTGGTTCTGATCAAATTGGAATCATTCCGTAGAAGTATGTAAAATTCATGCTTAAATTCGTGTTTTCTGATTTGATTAATGACTTTTGGATATATATCATTGTGTTGTAGGTTTTGTTTATCGGTGAATATCATAGCTTTTGTGTATTCTGGGTTTCAAGCATTTGATCTGGCCTACAGTCTGGTGACGGGAAAGCATGTCGTCACCCACCACCTTCGTCGTCAGTTTGATTTTGTTATGGATCAGGCAAGCTCCTTAGTTCTTTATATAAATTAATCGTGATATAATCTACTTAATTGTTTTCTTCTTACTCTTCAAAGAACTTTACCGTATCAGTACATATTTTAGTTGGTCATGTTATTGTTGGCTTGTCTGGTGAAGGGCGATTACTGTGACTTGGTGTTTTTACTTGTTGGTTTCGTGCACTGGCTTTAGAATGTGCTTTCTACTAATTGTTTGATTTGAATCAAAAGCTAATTGCAATGACAACAGATCTGTTCACTGGACCTGACCTGGACGTGCATGTATAACTTCATTGAGATGAAAGTTTTGTGCCTTCATTTCATGACGTGATTGTAAACCTGGTAAAAACTTTACAGCCTTCTAAGTTCTAACATGTGGGGTGGCCAAATAAATCAACAAAGCTTATCTAGTAATTGAGTTTGCGAACCCAGTTGGGTTATTTCTTCCTTTGTTGAAGTGCGTGTAGATTTCGATCTTTTCTTGTGTGACCATTTCTGTTTCTTGTTTCATCGGGCAGGCACTAGCATATCTTCTGGTTTCGGCTTCATCAGCAGCGGCTACAACAGTTGTAGATTGGAATCAGAATTGGGGCAAAGACAAGTTTACAGACAAGGCTACTGCATCTGTCACTATGTCGTTCTTGGCCTTTCTTGCGTTCGCAATCAGCTCGCTCATTTTGGGTTACGATATTTGCAGTAATGAGTTTACTTAACATGCTCACTTAAAAGAGATGTACTGGCATGTAACTTGTGTATATTCTCTCCATCTGCTGTGTAGAGTGAATTGTGACAGTACGAAATCAACTGGAGGTGCTTGCGACTTGGAGTGAATTGTCGACGCTACAAATGTATTAGTTCATCCTCTTTTAATCTTATAGTGCATAATACATCTTTCATCTCTTTGATCCTCGAATGGGAAAGATCACCTACTGTGAACTTCTCTACACGTCCATGTACTTCAACGATACTATATCCAGGCTCCTTCTTGAGCCCGCTACCCTTCAAGATCCTCCTCACCTCTGCGGCTCCCATCCACATTTTATCCGAAGCATACAGGTTTGATAGCAGGACAAATGGCGAAGTACTCGCTGGTGGAAATCTCAGAAGCTGTTCCCCAAGGCGCTCCCCAGTCACTGTTTGTCCTCGTAGCCAGCACGCTGACAGCAAGCTTCCCAAGACAACGGGATCCTCGTCTCCAGAAGGGAACCGCTTCATGTACCTCTCTGCGTCGTCTAATCTTCCCGCTCGTGCCAACATGTCTACGAGGCAAGAGAGGTGCATGATGTCAGGACTAATGCCGTAAACGTCAACCATAGAGTCAAACAAGTTCATTCCCTCGTCTACGAGCCCTGCGTGGTTGCAAGCAATCAGAAGGGAAGTAAACGTGAGACAATCTGGACGGATATGGTGTTCCTTCATCTGTTCGAAGAGCGCAAGGGCGTTCTTCCCTTGACCGTGATTTCCAAATGCGGCTATGATGCAGTTCCACGAGATGAGGTTCAGGTGTTTCATTAGTTTGAAAATCTTGTATGCGTATCCAATGCTGCCACACTTGGCATACATGTCGACTAGAGCATTCTCCACCCCGACATCATGGTCAATCCTCGTCCGCATCATATGGGCATGAATCTGTTTCCCATGATATATCGACGCTTCGTCTGCACAGGCAGCAAGAACACTAGAGAAAGTGAAGTCATCTGGCTTTATATTCTTTTCCTTCAACAACTCTCGGAACACGTCCAAACCCTTGGTGGAATCAGCACCCTGAGAAAGAACCGTGATTATCGTGTTCCAGGAAATGATATCCTTCTCGTCTATCGTCCTGAACACCTTTTCCGCTTCTTCAACACATTCAAACTTCGAGTACAATGTAATGATCACATTCCCCACGAATGTAGTCGAGTCTAGCTTCAGCTTGATCGCCCCACAATGCAGTTGCAACCCTCCATTCATATCCCCTACATCAGTACAAGCTCTCAGCACAGACGTATACGTAAAATGGTCCATGACAACCCCGCGATCACACATTTCTCGAAACAATTCAATCCCCTTCTCGGCCCTTCCGTTCTCTGCAAACCCAGCAATCAATATATTATATGTGACTGTATTGGAAACAAACCCGTTCCCGCCAAAAACATCCAACGCATTCCCGTAACGCCCACACTTCATGTAAAGCGAGATCAACGCGTTCCCAACATAACAATGATCGCCACACCCCACCACGACTGCCCTCGCATGAACCTGCCGCCCAAGCGCCAACAACCCCTCTCCCGCACAAGCGCTTATCACGCTCGCCAAGATCGATTCGTTCGCCACAAAGGGCATTCTCTTCAACAGCTGAAACGCGATCACCGGCTTTTTCTCATGATGGTACCCGGAAATCAATGCCGCCCAAGAAATGACATTCTTGTCGGGCATTTCCTCGAACAGGTTGTGTGCGGAGCTGATCCGGCCGCATTTCGAGTACAGGTTGATGATGTGGTTAGAGACGATGGCATCGGCGGCGATGCCGGATTTGAGGGCAGTGGCGTGGAGGGTGAGGCCGTGGGTGAGGGATTTGGTTTGGGTGCATCTGTGGATCAAGTAGCCTAGTGACTCTGCTGAGAGTTTCATTGAGCCGGGAAGTGAAGCAGTGAAGTGGAGTTTGTGTCCATATTGACACAAGACGCCAACAACTAAGATATTCCCGACAGCTACAAGTTGCGAATCTGAGATGAACGTAGTTTTATTCTTATTAAGATACATAAATGTTGTTTTGTTTCACAAGAGCATGTGCCCGGTCACATACTCTGCTTACAGGGTTTTATTAACGAAGTAAGGGTGTATCTTAATTATATAATCCATATATTTTTCCCTAAATAATTGTCATAAGACGGACAGTTTGGCCGAGTGGTCTAAGGCGCCAGATTTAGGCTCTGGTCCGAAAGGGCGTGGGTTCAAATCCCACAGCTGTCAAATTTATTAAACTTTTTTTTATCTGTACAAAACTTCATATAATTCATCCACTGGTATCCATCGTCTTTGCCATTAAACGAATTTATGTTCTCTGGTGGTGTTAATTTAGTGTAGGACTCAAACTAGACCAATAATGATCTTAACATGAGCGGCTATAATCGTCTTCTTTGTTCGATAGCTGGATTGTAATAGATCTTTGGTACCAATAAGCTCGAAACTTGTACAAGTTGAAGATTTTATCTTCACTAGAAGTTATGTCATGACTTTGTTCACGCACATACAAGTGAAGAAATGCCTCAAGAATAGCCTCGACCCGAAACTGTTGTGGAATCCCACTCATGGACATGGCAAATCGTCTTCAAAGCCAGTTATGCATCTCGAGGTCTCGTCAGGAAGAAGAAATATAGCACACCGTCAAGGTGAAGCCGACATAGACAACTGCAGCTTCAGGTAGCTTCAACACCAGATGCGTATCTCGCCGGTAAGATTACATGTAGCAGACTGTCATGACGAACTAAACAATGAACCATTCACGCAATGCAAACGACAAGTGATATCATCTATATTTGCATGTTCCTGTCATTAAGAAATTAGAACTTCAGCGTTACATAGGCATAGCTAAAATTTGCTCACATCCCGATATTAGAAAATAGTGATTTTTCTAGGAAATAAGTAGTAAGATTCACAGGTGTTGCAAGGTAAAACATGGATGGGAAACTCAGAAACTATACGTCGAAGAGGCCAATAGAAGTTCACCTTTCCATACACCAGTAGATATCTATGGGGAAACGCAACATCATGATTCCGGTGTGACAGCAATTCGCAAACATATACACCAGGAAGGCGCTGGTGTTCGCCGACTGCTGGCTACTGCCCAAGAACTAATCTCGTCGAGGCACTAAAACATTTAAGTGCCTATCCTGTAACCGCTACTGCTGCAGTCAAGCCTTCGAGGGCTCTGTATGTCTTCAGCCTGAGGATGGGATTGATCTTGTGAAGTGAACGCATGAACCTTGCCCATTACCTCAATCCAACTGCACCCGGGAACCTTTTTCAGTCCCTTTTCATTTATAGCGGACATGATCCCGTCAGCATCATCAAACCTGCCACATCTATCATATAGATTGGCTAGGTGAACTCGATACCCTATACCATCAGGATCAAGCTCAAGAATTCGCAGCAACACCAGCTCTGCAAGCTTATCATTGCCATGAATTTGGCAAGCTCCGAGCAATGAGCCCCATATTCGAACATCTGAGGAAGGCAGGCCGAGAATCAGATCATGTGCCTCTTTCAGATAACCCGCTCGGCCTAGAAGATCAACGATGCAGTTACATTGTTCAAGTTCAGGTTCGATCCCGTACTCTTTCACCATGCTTCTGAAGTATTTCGATCCATCATCGAGCCTCCCTGTATGGCTACAAGCGGACAGAACACATGTGAATGTCACCTTATCGGGCTTCACACTGACTGCTTTCATGTTCTCAAATGAAGCAAATAGCTCATCAACGGCACCGTGGATTCCCAACGCTAGAAGAATATTGTTCCATGACACTGCATCTCTTTCCTTCATCCTATCAAAGATGGTCCGACAGCTTTTCGTATCACCGCTATTAGCATATGTGGCGATTAGCGAATTGCTAACAAGGAGATTGGTGTCCAAACCTTGTCGAATTACGTAGCCATGGACCTCCCTACACTTTGAACCTACTGGTATAAGAGCACAAATAGAGAGAGAAGACGATATTGTCACGGCATTGGGCCTAATACCGTGACATTGAATGTCCTTAAATGCCTTTAAAGCTTCTATTACACGGTCATTTTTGGCATATCCTGTCATCATAGCATTCCCCATGATGGCATCCCTTGCAGAAACCCTCATGAAGGCCTTCTCGGCAGACCCCACATCTTGAGCTTTCATGTACATATCAGCCAATGCACCGATTATATACCTGCCTTCGTCGAACCCCAGCTTCACGGCCAGTCCGTGGAGCTCCATGCCTCCGGCCTTGAGGTTTAAGGCTGAACAAGCTCGCAAAGCAGCCAATACTATAAAACCATTAACAAGGCCATCTTCAAGTCTATATTCAAGGTATAGGTTCAGCGCCACTTGAGGGAAACCACTTTGAGCACAATTTGAGATCATCATTCCCCACATGACCAAATTCCGATTTCAAGACCTCCTAAACAGCTTTAACGCGGATGAAGGATCACCGCAGTCGAAGTACATGCCCATCAACGCTGTTCGCACTCGAGTATCCTGCTCTAATCCCGTACGCTTAATCAGAGATGAATTTGCTTTCCCAAGGAGCCGGAACCAACATCACAGAATCAGGATCAATCCCAGAAGACATCAGATCATCAAGCAGCAACAATGCCTGCAAGAAGCAACCATTGGTTGCATAACCTAAAAGCATGACATTCCAAAGCACTGTATTTCTGCTTAGATCTTCAAGCCTTCTATCAAAGACAAGTTCGGCATACTTCATGTTCCCATGTTTCATGTACATCTCAAGCAGTCCATTCACTACAAACTTATTATGATCCAACTCATGTTTAATCACATAACCATGAATTTCTCTACCACGCAGAACATAACCGCTGGAGCCACAGGAAGAAAGAGCTGAAATGCATGTTATGTGGTTTGGGTACATACCGAAATCTATGACCATAGAGCGAAACAACTCCAACGATTCAGCATACCTCATAGACTGATGCAAGCCCGATATCATAGTGTTCCATGATATCAGATCCCTCTCCTGTACTCTCTCAAACAACTTATCCGCATCATCACCCATTCCACATTTCCAAAACATACCCAAAAGTGAATTCTCGTTATAGATATCGTCCAAAGTTCCTAGTTTTAGAAAATGCCCATGAAATTGTCTCCCCAATTGAGTATCACGGAGATCACCAACGGCCTTAATTAAAGTAGAAAATGAAGAAATCCCATATATAGTAGACCCAGCACTAATAAAATCGAGATAAACCCTAACAGCCTCCTCATGACACCCATTTTTAGTATGCTCCTGAATCAAAATGTCAACCGAAGATGCATTCTGGGGCTGATCCCCTCCGAACCTATGCCTAGTTATCACTTCGGAAGCAGTCATATGCTGGCATTGTACCGTAGTAGCATGACTTTGAGCATTATCCACACTGAATGAAATAGAATTTGAAATATGAAGTTTACTAGAGCACCCATGAGCTGATCTGGATTGATAAGATCCCCAGCAGGATTTCAGTAATGGGTATTCGTTACGCTTGCCAATATTCGTATCGGCACAAACATGCATCTTGGAAATTGTAATGCTCTCTTCTGAAATCTTCTTAAACTACTTATCATCATCACTCAAAAGACTTCAGCTCCTGTAACTTCCCAGATACCACATTGTATCCCAGCGGAAACCAATACAATTGTAGACAAATATAGCGGGCAGAGCACGACGATCATCTAAATACTTGAAAGAGCTTTGCTTGCAGTTGCGATTCTCAATAATTGGTCTATGTAGATTGAAACAACCAAAATCGCAAACCTGTAATCAAAGAACCAGAAAGGTTTTTTGTTTGTTTGTTTGTTTTTTTGTTTCTTTTGAAAAGGGAAGAACCAGAAAGGATATTTCTACAACATGCATGCCTGTTTCGGCTTGAAGCAAGATTGAGTGAATATCATATCGTCTCATAAACGCGCTAAGGAACAATCTAGTATTGCACTATTGCTGTTCAAAATACTGAAAACCAAAACTAGAAATCAAAATCCACTAAAACAGAAATAATGACAGTTGGAATATATGATTTTGAATAGTATGCCCTTGGAAACAAAATACTATGAAGACCATTTCTTCATAATTCTTTCCATTTTTCAGTTTCTTTCATTCAAACAACAGAGTTGTTGAACGAGGAGATTACGTGAGTTGTTGTTGTTTTATTCAAACAACAAAAATTTGTAAAAAAAATAATAACAGTAGCAGTTTTTGAAGTTATAGCAAATTCGGCCTATATATAATCCAGATTGATTACCATGTTAGAGTTTCATGACCTTTCGTAACACCTGCTCTATACCATGCCAAGCCAAGAACCAACTCTACCCAGAACATCATTTCAACAAAGGGTACCGAAATCCACATGGGCAAACTCAAATTTCGCAAACTCAATAATTCGAATTCCAATTCTAGATGAAGGGGTTAAAATGAAGATAATTTCTAAACCCTAGAATTTCCAGCTAGCTTTGTAAAGATAGCATACATCGAATCGTGATGAAAATATGCAGAAAGGTATGATTCTGTTGAGATTGATACAGTAAAATGGAGGTTGATCGGGAGGCGATATCATCGAAGAAAGCAGAACAAGCAGAGAATTGATGTTTGATTGTGGGTTTCCCTACATCAATGAATTATGACCGTTGATTAATGATACTCTGCTCCCAATAAAATAATACTCCCATTGTAATTAAATTATAATCTTATAATCTATTAAATATATTTTTTATAAAATATTTTTATTATTTATTTTTTTTCATATCAATTTATTTATTATTTTTTTATTCTTTTCATTTATAAAGATCAAAGAATAATTTAGGCTTGACATCAAAAAAAATCAACCCACACATTTTTTTTTATTCCTTTTACTTACATAATTCAAAAGACAATTTGATCATTTTTTCAAAATTCAACACATAAATTATGATGACAAATTAATCGATTATAATTTTATAAAAACGAAAGAAATAATTGATATCCATGATTTGTCATTGTGATTAAAAATTGAGATCGATGGATACAGTTCCACTTGTACATAAATCCAACCTTTGAGGCCTTTATAAATAATAGGTGCATCTAGTCTAAACAGTATTTTGATTCCCGGTTTTTATTAAATTATGAACGTCCTTTTGATCAGAACCTTAGTGTATCCATTACATAAAATTTAGAGCTTTCCTTATTCGTCAAAGTTGTAACAAATTTAAAATGATATCAGAATAAAAGGGAACATCATGGTTTACTTAAAAGTTACCATCAATTATATGTGATATACATCTATTATCATGATCGAGCGTAGGAGAATTCAAAAAGTCGAAAAAATTTCACCATTTATTTATGTTGGGAATTCCACTGATGGAATTATAAATATCATTCCTTCCATGTGAATTTATAAATATTTACTAAAGTTCTCTTATATATGAACCGAGTATCAAGTAATATGAATCTCTCTAATATAGTTAAAACTTCAAACGATATCCAAAACATATCTAATTTAACAGATCCGTGTTAAAGAAAAACAGATATCGTAGTCGAAATTCAGATTACAAGTTCAAAATCAAGTCTTTACATAACTTACGAAAACCAGAATTTCATATCTTACACCAAAAGAAACTTGACCAACATTGGAACATGAAACCATTTTGCTTATGATGCCAAAGCACTTATATCGTAGACAAGCAGCGCGCAACCTGTGAGGAGGCCGGCCAAAGTCACGGCCCAGATCAACAGTCTGGTGGTACCTGCATTCTCATCAAACACAGAATCATGTCCATTAGCGCCTCCAAATCACATGTCTGAGGGCACATACCAAAATTCAATACCATAGAGCGCAGCAATTCCAATGAATCAACATACCTCATAAACTGATATGAGTCCAATATCATAGTGTTCCATGATACCAGATCCTGTCCTGAACTCTCTCAAACTACTTATCCGTATCATCACCCATTCCACATTTCCAAAACATACCCCAAGAGAATTCACGTCATAGACATCGTCCAAAGTTCCTAGTTTCAGAAAATGCCCATAAAACTGTCTCCCCAATTGTATATCACGAAGATCACCAATGGCTTTGATTAACGTAGAAAATGAAGAAATCCCATCTGTAGCGGACCCAAAAGGCCAAAAACTGATGAAATCGAGATAAACCCGAACAGCTTCCTCACAACACCCATTTTTAGTATGCTCCTGAATCAAAATGTCAACTGAAGATGCATTCGAGGGTTGATTCCCTCCAAACTTATATTTAGTTATCACCTCAGGAGTAGACACATGCTGGCATTGTATTGTAGACTGTTATTTTTGTCGCTCTCTTCTCCGCGCGTTGTCGTCGCTGGAGCCGCCTCGAGCTGCTGTCAAAGTCGTCGCCTCCCTCTCGATCGTCCAACCCCGTGTCGCCAGAGATCGACCCGTGCCGCCAGAGTAAGTTTAGTCCCATCTGTCGCCAGAGTCCCATCCGTCGTCCTGACGACCGCAGCTCCGACGACGACCTGCGCCCAATCCGTTGAAGAGCAGGATTACGGGTGATTTATTTTTTGAGAATATGTGGATAATTTTGGGAATATTGATGGTTTTTGGGATAAAATTGGCGATTTTTGGGAAGAATTGGTGGTTTGTTATTGGAAAAAAATTGGATTTAGTTTTTCCAATGATTCGTTTTTCGATCAGGGTTTTTTTTCTAGTTGATTTGAAGAAAATATTTCGAAAGCTAGAATTTTATTGTTTCTGGAGTTGAGACAATGGTGAATACGACTAAGTTTAAGATCGAGCCGTTTGATCGGAAAAACAATTTCGACATTTCACAAAACACGATCAAGAATGTTCTTGTACAATAAACACTGTTCAAGACACTAAAAGGACAAAAACCGACTGATATGAAAGAGGAGGACTGGAGGAATTGGAAGGTAAGGCTGCATCCACAATCAGATTGAGTCTTGTGCCGCAGGTTATATATCAGATTCTGATTGAGATTTCACCGACAAAGATGTGGGAGAAATTAGAATCTGTGTATATGTCTATATCGTTGTCAAATAAGTTATATTTGAAGGCAAATCTATTCGACCTCAAGATGAAGGAGGGGCAAGATTTGAACGATCATATCGTCGAGTTTAATCGGCTTGTGATGCAATTGGCTAGTTTGAATGTTAAGGTGGATGAGGAGGATCAGACGTTAATTCTACTAAAGTCTCTTCCAAGTTCGTATGCTATCTTGAAGACAATACTATTTGTTGGCAAGAACAAGTTGAGCGTTGAGGAGGTGACTTCTGCAGTTCATGATGTCAATAAGTTGAGTCCTTCTGGGTCCAGTCAAGAGAAGGGTACTTGGTGAAATCAGAGAATAGAGATGGAGGTCAGCACAGAAATAAGAGTGGCAGAGGAAAATCGAGATCCAAGTCTCGATTAGAAAAACGAGATCTCTCTCAGGTTAAGTGCTACAAGTGCCATGAGAAAGGGCATATGAGAGCTCAATGTCCTAAGAACAAGAACAAGCAAGGAAAGTCTTCAAACTTTGCAAGTATAGCTAAGGGTGTAGATGACAACGACGGTGATCTCTACGTGGCTTCTGGAGTTGCTGAATCCCATAAAATTACACTAACCGCTCGAGGTGAGGATCTGAGAAACGAGTGGATCATGGATTCTGGGTGCTCGTTCCATATGTGCCAGTTTAGAGATTGGTTTGATACTCTTACTCTGTGCAGTAGAGAATCCGTGGTTATAGGAAATGGCACGGTTTGCAAGGTGGCTGGGTTAGGTACAGTGAAGGTGAAGATGCTTGATGACATTGTCAGAACACTTGAGGATGCGAGGTATGTCCCTGACCTTAGAAAGAACCTGATCTCAGTTGGAACCTTGGACACTGCAGGTTCATTTGTGTCAATCAGAGATAGCAAGATGAGAGTGCTGAAAGGATCGCTGGTAATTATGAAGGTTGAACGGACAGAAAATCTATACAAGTTGATTGCAAACACGGTGATAGGTGGAGTTGCGGTTTCATCTAGTGGAGAGTCCAATGGAGATGATACAAAACTTTGGCATCTTCGACTTGGACATTTGAGTGAAGGAGGTATGTCATATCTTCCAAGAGGAAATTGCTCAAAGATTTCAAGTCTTGTGAATTAGACTTCTGTAAGTTTTGTGTGTATGGGAAGTAGAAGTGGGTGAACTTTGGATCTCATACTAATAAGGGTGTGCTCGATTATGTACATTCTGATGTCTGAACTCGAAAGATGGAGCTTAGTATTTTATCACCTTCATTGATGACTACTCAAGGAAGGTTTGGGTTTTCTTCATGAAACATAAATCAGAGATATTTGGCATCTTTAAACAATAAAAAGCTCGGGTTGAGACTCAGACTGGGAAGAAGCTGAAGTACTTCAGATCAGACAATGGAACAGAGTATAAGGATGATCAGTTTATACAGTTCTGCAAGGATGAAGGAATCACGAGGCATTTCAAAATGAGGAGAACGTCAGAGCAGAACGGGATAGCTGAGAGGATGAACAGAACATTTTTGGAGAGAGCGCATTGTATGAGGTTGAACGCGAATTAGCCCGAGAGTTCCTGGGCTGAGTCAGTCAATACTGCTTGTTATCTCATCAACAGGAGTCCTTCAGCAGCCGATGATCACAGAGTTCCAGAAGAGGTATGGTCAGAAAAATCTGTAGATTATTCTATGCAGAGTCCTGAGAGGTCAAAGATAGATGCAAGGTCTAAGAAATGCATCTTTCTTGGATATGAAAACGGTGTGAAGGGTTACAGGTTATGGGATCCTGTAGCAAAGAAAAAGGTGATAAGCAGCGATGTGATTTTTGATGAGAATCACATGGGGAAGCAAAAGGAAGGAGTTGACGGTACGAAGAAGGAATCAGTTCAGGTGGAGCTTCCTAAAGTGTCATAACAGCAGGTTTCAGATCAACATCATCAGAGTTTTAGTGATTCTGACCAGGTGGAGCACAACAGGGAACAGAAAACTGCAATTGTTCCAGAACAGCAATAAGTGCCCTAAAGCATTGCTTTGAGTAAAGAAAAGCAGAATCCAAAGACGCCTGAGAGGTATGGTTTTGAGGATATGATAGCCTTTGCTTTAATGGCTGGTGACAGTAAACCAGACAGTTACTCTGAAGCTGTTAAGTCTGATGATCGCGATAAGTGACTGACAGTTATGGTAGAAGAGATGGAGTCATTGAGAAAGAATAAGACTTGGGAGATGGAGACACTTCCAAAGGGCTCGAAACCAATTGGTTGTAAGTGGGTTCTTAGAATCAAGGAGGGAGATAAATACAAAGCTCGGTTAGTAGGCAAGGGATACTCTCAGAAAGAGGGAGTGGACTACAATGAAATTTTCTCTCCAGTTATGAAGCACACCTCAATTAGACTGATTCTCATATTGGTAGCAGTATATGATATGGAGGTAGAGCAGATGGACGTGAAGACAATATTTCTTCACGGGTATCTTGAGGAGACCATCTACATGGATCAACCTGATGGATTTTGTAGAACCGGGCAAAGAAGGATTGGTCTACAGATTGAAGAGATCGTTGTACGGCCTAAAGTAGTCACCTAGGGAGTGGTACAAGCGGTTTGACCGGTTCATGGTGACGCATGGGTACTCTCGAAGTGAGTATGATCCTTGTGTCTATTACCGTTTTTGTGGTGATGGTTCTGTTTTGTTGCTCAGCTTATATGTGGATGATATGCTCATTGCTGCTAAGAGTAAAAAGGACATTCTTCAGTTGAAAAAGATGTTAAGCAAGGAGTTTGAAATGAAGGATCTTGGTGCTGCAAAGAAAATCCTTAGTATGGAGATTAGAAGAGACAAAGCAACGAAGAAGTTGTGATTGACTCAACAGGGTTACGTTGAAAAGGTTTTGGAAAGGTTTAATATGAGAGTTGTAAAACTTGTTTTCACTCCTTTAGGTGCACAATTCAAATTGTCTGCTCAGATGTGTTCAGACTCATAAGAAGAAGTGGAGCGTATGTCTCTTGTACCGTATGCTAATGCGGTTGGGTGCCTAATATATGCCATGGTTTGTACCAGACCAGACATTGCTCAGGTAGCTGGTGTAGTCAGCAGGTATATGGCAAATCCAGGTAAAAACATTGAAATACTGTGAAGTAGATCTTTCGCTACTTAGCAGGGACTACAGATTATGACATCTTGTTTGAAGGCCAGGGTGCAAAGAGTGATGTGGTTGGGATGATAGATGCTGATTATGCTAGTGACTTGGATTCCAGGAGGTCTACGAGTGGGTATGTTTTTACTTTCTGTGATGGACCTGTGAGCTGGAGATCTGTGTTGCAGGATGTGATTGTGTTGTCTACCACGGAAGCAAAGTATATGGCATTGACAGAGGATGAAAAAGAGGCATTGTGGTTGAAGTATCTGGTTGAAGAACTTGGGTTCAAGCAGGAAAAAGGTGTTCGCATGTTATGTGACAGTCAGAGTGCGATCTACTTGGCAAGGAATCAGGTGTATCATGCTCGGACGAAGCATATCGATGTTCATTATCACAAAATTAGAGAGTGATTGAATTTCGAGGTTGTAGATTTGCAGAAAGATCACACAAAGGAGAATGCGACAGATATGTTTATCAAGATAATTCCCAAAATCAAGTTTGAACGTTGTTTAGATTTGATCAACGTTTTTTCTTGCTGAGTTTGTGATGGGACATCCCCGCCACGCGAAGGGGGATGAGAGGACGTGTCAGGTCGTGGCACGGGAGTTCGCTAATGAGTTGCTCTGGTATGAATCGTGAAGTAAATGCCAAAGGTGAAGATTGTTATTTTTTTAGCACTTGACTTTCTTGACTTTTGTTCTCTATAAATATATCATTATTGTGCAGAAAACTAAGGAGAGAGAGATTAGGATTTCCAAAGAGCGATACACAGGAGAAAGAACGATTTCAAAGAGAAATCATTGTAATCTGACTCCTTGATTAATGAGTTTTCTCTTCCTGTGGGCTTTTTCTTCCCCTTGAGGGTTTTTCTCACGTAAATTTGGTGTCGTTTTTCGTTCTTGTTTGTTATCAATTATACTTGTGGATTGATCGATTGCCTGTTGGATTATAATTGTGGGATTGTATGGGAGTTAAATCGCAACATAGGCTGTAGCACAATGACTTTGAGCATTATCTACACCTAATGAAATAGAATTTGAAACATGAAGTTTACTTGAGCACCCATGAGCTAATCTAGATTGATAAGATCTCCAGCACGGTTTCAACAATTGGCGTTCATTAACCTTGCGGATATTCTTATCGGCACAAATATGCATCTTGGAAAGCGTAATGCTCTCCTGAAAACTTCTTAAACTATGAATCATTATCACTCAAAAGAATTAAGCTCCTGTAACTTCCCTTGCACCACATCGTTCTCTTGTACAAACTCAGTTCGAGACACATGTAGCTGATGAGGCACAACGATCATTTAAAGAATCAATATTGCTTTGCTTGGAGCTGGGATTCTTATCATCGGGTATATGTTCAAACTTGTGATAAAACAGCCAAAAAGGTTATTTCGAGAACACGGCCTACAACATACATGCCCTTTTCAACTTGAAGCATGGACAACATACTAACTCACCTTCTACAAAAGTGCCAAGGTATTGTTTGGTATTTCTGTTCAAAATAATGAAACAAATCTAGAAATCAAACACTAGTAAACTAAACAAAAATCACCAAGCCGAAAATTAAAAATATGTTTGAAAATATGGTCTTGATATTACCTGTCCATGAAAGGCAAAAGCATAAATTAGATAATCTTATCAAGTACAGATCCTAAGGTAGACGAGGTGTATGTAATCTTCTGTCAATAAAATTTACAAGGAAAAAAAAAAAAAAAACAATGAACCACTATCAAATTTTTATTCACCTTTATTCAGAGAACAGACCTGAGTGAATATATGGATGATTATCATGTTTCAGTCTAGTGACCTCTTATCATACCTGCTCTATATCATATTTTATCACGGAACCAACTCTGATCGGAAGATCATTTCAACAAAGGATACCTAAATCTACCAGTAAAATTCAATTTTCACAGTCTAGTAATTCGAATTACAATTCCGCATAAAGATGTTAAAAGCGAAGATAATTTCAAAACCCTAGAACCTCTAGCTTACTTTGAAAATATAACATACCTCGAAATTGCGATGAAAATCTGAAGAATTCTGCAATTTTGTTGAGATTGATAGATAGCCCGCGATTCAATCAACATAAAGGCAAACAGTGAAATGAAGTTTGCATTCTTGCAATATCATCAAAGAAAGCAGCCGAGGGATAGATAATTGATGAAGACGATTGTGGTCTCTTTGTCAATGAAATATGAGGGTTGATTAATGATGATGGAAAAATGAATTTGTAATTCCCATGGAATAAACTTATTTATATAAAATAAATAATTTTGAAGATTAAAGGTTGAAATTAAATTTAATTTTTTTAATCAATGTATAAATAAATTTTTGATCACGATCGTTAATTTTCTAATCCAAGATAATTGATAATCGATATCTATGATTTGTCACTGTGGTTGAGAATTGATATCAATAGGTACTGTTTCACTTGTAAATAAATCTAACCCTTGACATCATTATAAATAAAGGGGTTTATGGGGTTGATTTTATATAATAAAAAGAAATTTTTTTGATAAAATTCTGTTTCATAGAATCACTATTTCAGAATCTTCAAAGGAATTAAGGATCATGATGTTTTCGTATGGAATGTTATGAGAATTTGATCAATGAAAAATAAAATTCGATATGTAAAGTTTAATGTTCTCGTTATTCGTTAAAATTTGTTGAAGTATTTAAAATGATAACGAACTATTCACAATTTATTCGAGCGATCTCCTTAACGTTATCATTAGTTATACAAGTTCATTACTTTATTCGATAATCGTCTGTTCTCGTGCTCGAGTGGTAGATAATTTAGAAAACAAATTATAATTCTCGATTATTCATATGTGTAAGATGACTAAGATCCCTTGAATATTTGTCGAAATTTTCTTATATATGTATATATGAACATCATAACTCTATGCTCCATACCATAGGCATAAATACAAATCTAATATGTAATAACATTTCCAACAAAAAAATAATATATAATATATACTCCATCTGTGTCATATTATAGATCATATTTTTATTTTTGGACCGTCCAAAAATATAACCAACATATCATATTTAGTAACATTTTCACATAAAAAAACTAAAACAAATCAGCATCTACTATAATACATCTATTACCTCCTCCCTCCTCTCTCATTCTCTCTTCTAAACTTCACTTACACCTCACTATTACTAAAAAAAATACTCTTTCTTCACCAAATCCCATAAAAATTCAACACTTACATAAATCCACGTGCCGGATTGTAAATACCCGAAAAATTTGAGATAATTTATTTTCTAGATTATTAACAAAAATAGTATATTATTGAACGTTATAATTTATGTGACGGTATTATAAAATTTATTTGTCAAAATCACGACAAAAATATGCTAAATATGGATGAAATTAAACTCACATAAATACAAGGGATTACGATCCCTTAATACTAATTTTGTCACTTCAAATGTTACTTTACCTACTTCCTCCACTTCTCCC
>JAOVYX010018292.1:0-20434 GCA_035668315.1 Drosera spatulata | reverse complement strand
GATATTATTATTTAAGTATTTAAGTATTTAATTATATTAAGAAATTAATTAAATCATAATTTTATTATTTCTGCGACGGATTCCGTCGCAATGTAAAAATGAAGTTTACGACGGAATCCGTCGCAACTAAATATAATTATTATTAAATTATTTAATTATATTAAGAAATTTATTTAACGATATTTTTTTTATTTTGCGACGGAATCCGTCGTAATTTAAAATAAATTTTAAAAATTATGTTTTGCCACGGAAAAAGTAAATCCGTCGCAATATATCTTTATTTGTGACGGAGCTGTCGCAAATTATCGGTTTTGCGATGCCATTGATGGCGACGGAATATTCCGTCGTAGATATTTTCCTGTCACGGAGTATTCCCTTTTGCGACGGAATTCGTCCGTCGCAAACTGTACTTTCTTTTTGTAGTGAATGTAGTCCAGGTTTTCCATGGTGGTGTGTAACATTTTAGGAAATCTCTTGCGCTATATACGACTGAGGTCAGATTTCGATATATTTTAAAGAGGAATGAGAAGGAGAGAGTTTATGCGGTGTATGCTTTTAAAGAGAACGGTTATGAAAAGTTCGTTAAGGCTTCATAGTGTGCATACAATTAATGTTTTTGCATCAGGAAGTTGATAATACTCACACATGCGGGTAAAAAAAAATTCGAAGTGATCTATGAAAAATATAAAGTCAGAATGGATTGTCGAGGCTGTTGCAGATATGGTACGTCGTGATCCTCAAATTGGCAGCAACCAAGTTAGCAATTATTTACAATCCAATTATGGATTGGATTTCTCCTAAAGAAATCGTGGAGAGTTCTTCAAAAGGCAAAGATAATCGTTGGTGGAGATTGTAACTAGTTGTTTGAAAAACTGAAGCCATATGTTGAAACTTTGACAAGAACTAATCCTGAAAGTCATATTATTGTGGATGTTGATGATCGTACAAATCGTTTTTTCAGAATCTTTGTTTCTTTAAATACTTTGATCATTGGATTCAATCAATGTAAACCGTTGTTTTTTCATGATGGCACGTTCTTGAAGGAAGATTCCAATGGAGTCATATTAGGAGCAACGGGGAAGGATGCTAATAGGGATATGCTTTTCTTTGGTAAAAATTATAGATTTTGTAATTTTAATTCAGGCGCTTTGTTTGTTTAAAATAGACGCTCTTTTTGTGTATTGTTATCGTTTTTTACTTATTGTGTTTTGCTTTTGGATTAAAAAAAATACAGGATTTTTTTCCTTTGGGATTTACTGTGGTTGATAAGGAGACATATTCTAGTTGGTGTTGGTTCCTTTCATAGCTGCAACAAGTTATTCCTGTTGAAGGAAAGATCAATTTTGTATCAGATCGTTATTTAGGTCTTTTACAAGCATTTCCTGAAGTCTTTATTGATCATTCACTTTCCTTTTGTCTTCGCCATCACAAGGATAATCTTAAGACAAGATACAGAGATACTAATATGCCGACATCATACAAGGATTACATTGTTGGGCTTTTCGAGAGATGTGCATATGTCGCAACGATCACTGATTTTTATAAGGAGATGGAAGAGTTTCAGGAAAAAAAAAAAAAAAAAAAAAGCAAACTAGCTAGAGAATTTTAGGAAACTATAATGCCATATGAGAGGTGGGCTATTAGTTTTGTTATTGGGTGTTGTTATGCGGAGATGATGGTGAATGCTGCAGAATCTTTCAATGCTTGGCTTTTGAGCACGAGGGAATTACCGATCACTCAGTTGGTGGATCAGATCCGTGTCAAGTTTATGGAGTGGTTCAACAATCATCGAAAAGAGGCTGAAAATGGAATGATGTGTTATGCCCTAGGATGCTTGACATCCTGAATGACTTATTAAAGAATTGTCATACATATGCTGTGAAAAAATCATCGGAGCTGCTTTTTGAGATGATGTCCATATCTACAGCTTTAGTTAATGTGAGAGAAAGGATTTGTTCCTGTCATATGTGGCAGACAAACTGCTTTCCCTCTTTGCACGCAGCGTGTGTGATTGGGAATGTTTTGTTGCCGTTAACCAGCATGATCGATCCTTATTTCTTTGTTGAAAGTTACAAGAAGAACTATGAGGCTACCATATTTCCCGTTCCTTCATCTATTATCGACCAAATTGCAACAACCACAGATGTTGTAATCGCTCCCCCAGTGCAGGTAGGCAATCGGGCAGGCCGAAAAACGCCGCATTTTGTCTAGTGGCGAGGATAGACGTGCTATTAAGTGTACTAGGTGCAACAAGTTTGGTCACCACAACAGGAAAACATATCGAGAGGCGATATAGTGATTTTGTGTTGTTACGTTTCTTTGTTCCACGTTATTCACGTTTATATATATGTAACCAATCTTGTTTTAAATTCTATTATATGTCGAATTTGTTTTTTTATGTGTTTCGATGTTTATTGTTTTAAATAAGTTTGAGAATTTTTTTTCTAGACAACAGGCGCTCCGTTTCTAATTGACGAGGCGCTCTATTTCTTTCAAATAGAGCGCCTTTATAATTTGAAACAGAGCGCCTATTGTAAAACTGTTACAAAAAATTTAAACAATGAACAGACATATTTTCCACATTATTCCCGTTCATATACATGTAATTATTCTAGTTTTAAATTCTATTATATGTCAAATGTGTTTTGCTATTTCATTTTCTAAATAAATGGGAGAAGTATTTTGGAGACATCAGGCGCTCTGTTTCCAATTGACCTGTCGCTCTATTTTTTAAAACAGAGCGCCTTCAGAATTTGGCAACAGAGTGCCTGGTTCTCACGAAACCCTTTGACATTGAACGGATATATTTTCCATCCAAAAAAATTTGGAAACAATCACAATAAACATTTTGCGATGATCAAATAAATGTATCTCTCAAATTTGAATACAAGACATTGTATGATAGAAGACCATATATGCATTTCAGTTTGGTACATCATTCTTGAGGTAAATCCAATTTCTTCTTCAAAGTCGTCATCATCTTTGCCCTATAACGGCGCATTTCTTCCAACATTGATGAGTTCGGTATTTCTGCTCCATTTGTAACCAATTCAATCCAATGACATACGTGGACGCCACAATCCATGTTTTGTTGAGATGGTGCAATCTTGTTGATGATAACTTTCTCGTGTCCAGTCTATTGTGTGCTATCTTCTCTCACGATCTCATTGACAAATCGTTGAACATAATCTGCCTACATATTTATCAGCATATATTATAACATTTTTATGCTTGAATGAAACTATTAAGATAATATGTAAAAAACCAAATTTAACTAAATGTGGGATCTTACAATTAGTTCGGCATCCCTTGCACATGCTGCTTTTTGTCTTTTAGAATTGTGATGTATATCCACTTGTTGTTCTCATTGTCGAAAGCCAATAATGTCCAATGAAATGCTGTCGAATCCTTAGGCCCACTTCCTGTGGTGTTAATTGGGAACAGGTGCCATCGACATGTTCTTCTCGCAAGCATATATTCTTTTATCCATTTGTCCATAATATCTCTTGGTTTTGAAATTATTTGTTGCATTATATGTAGAAAAAGAGAAGAGATTCCAGAATTGATATGTATATGAAATCAAGCATATCTCAGAGTTTTTCACTTATCCAACAGTCTATACTGTACATGACTATTTGATCTTTACATTTTGTCCCTTGTAGTATCAGCGTCACATATAAATTGATAGCCGAATTAGATAAAGCGTCATCATTAGCCACTCGCTTCACGTCGTCCATATCGGCATATGCAGGACCTCTGACTGGATATCTAGTAACAATGATCAAGTGCCTATAATGTAACAATGGCTGGAGTTTTGTTTAAATAGATTGTTGGTTTCATTAACAAAGGCGCTCTGTTTATGTTTCATAAGGCGCTCTGTTTTAGTAAAGATGACACTTTGTTACATTCAGCCCTTGTAAATAATGAAAATTAAACAATCAAAGATTAATATTATAATTTGGAATTAGATTTCTTACATGTTTGGCAGTCATGACGTCATCTTATTCCATTTTTCTCGTACATCGTCCGACAAGTAGGACAAAACGCCCAGTGTAGTCTTGCTTTTTTTTTTTTTTTTTAGGTGAACGGTAAGTGTAATTACATAATCTTTTCGCTGGTCGTTTCTCTTTATCGTTGAGCCGCATTATCATGGACGACGGTATACATCCTATCTTTTTTGTCGGCTTCTTCTGATCTTTTCCATCCTGGTTGGCTTGTTCTTCGTCAGACTATAGGATTTCATCATTGTCGCTGACAGATAAAATGTTGTCCTCTTTTGCTTCCTCTTTTTTGATTTCATTTGCAGTCAAAGTGTTGTCAAACAGTGGCAAGTGGTCCGCATTTATTTGCTTTCCTTTTTCGAGCTCCTCTGAGAGCTTAATCTTCTCTTCATCCTTGGGACGAATGACTCTATTCAATTTTTCTTGCTCAGCTAAACCCTTCAATATCAAATCTGCGCTGTTTTTCAGCTCTCGTCTCAATGTCTCCTTTGTTGATGTCTCTCTATCAAGCAATATTTTTGTTCTCTAAGTTTCTTCTTTCATTTCAAGAAGTTGTTTGCTCAAGTCCTCAATTAGTTTTCCATTAGTCGTTACAGTGATTTGAATCATCGCTATTGGTTCAGTCGTTGACAGCTTAAGGGTTTCAACCTCTGATCTTACTGCGATCTATTGAATTTTCAATGAGAGTATCTACAAAAAAAAAAAAATACAAAAATTTTACAAATCATTAACTAAGCAAAAAACATCATACCATTAAATAGAGCGTCAACAATAATTAAATAGAGCGTTTTGATAAATTGAATACTGTTTACCTTTTCTTCAGCACCCTTCAACTCATGTGTTGTTCTTTTATTCTGTTCCTCCAATGAATGTAACTAAGACAAATACGAAAGTGTGTTAGATGTGTTAAACAAACCTGAACAAAACAAAGCACCAGTTAAAAAAAACAGAGCGTTAGGTGTGCGAAATTTTTTTTACCTTTTCTTCAGCCAAATTCTTCCCATGTATTGCCTTTTTTCTGTTCTCCTTCTCCATTTCTATCATTTTATTTGCATCCTCAACCTAACAAGCCAAATAAAGAAGTTGATTTCAAAAAATTCAATTCAATTCAATTAGTACAATCATATCAAAACAGAGCGCAGGTTATTCATTTAGTACAAGTATATCAAAACAGAGCGAAGGTTATATCAAAACAGAGCGCCTAACTTTGCAACAAACAAAGCGCCTGTGCAACAAGATTTCATGGCTTAAAAAAAATGAATTAATATCTATTTTGCAAGCAATTTACCTGTTGTGTAAGCAAATAAATTTGTTTCGTGGCCTCCATACATTTTTCCCTCAATGAAGTAATTTCTATTCCAACTTCTCCTAATTTTGTGCTCAACCATGGTAATTTGCTTGGTTGAATGTGCTTTATCAATAGATCAGACGATGATATGTCGTCTTCATTATTTTCACTGTTGCGGCTCCTTTGAGTGGATTGGCTAGAACTGAAACGATCCCCTCTAGCTTTAAACTCAAAATCTTGGACGTTTGGTCCTTGAGTTTGAGTTGCTTCGTTGAAATCCTCGTATTCATCTTTATGCCATTCAATGGCAGCAGCTGCGAAGCCATATTCTCTTCTTTCATGTGCAATTGGGCTCAACGGATTTAGTAACAACTGTTATTTTGAATTCGCAAATGTTAGTCCATATTGCTCGATATCAAATGATAAAACTATAATAAATCCTAATTTTTGTTACCTTTTCTTCTTCAAAGCTGGATGCGGCAACATTTATGTCTTTAGATAGATCGTTGAGATTCCACCTTGCACACCTCGGACGTATTTCATCCTCATTTTCTTCAATTGGATCTACGACATTCGTCTTCTCCATAACCAATACCGTCATTTAAAAAAAAAATCAGATCGTTGAGAACAAGGTCTATAATAGAGCGCCTATATTAATAAAAACAGAGCGTTTGTTATCAATTTCCCACTGTGTAAAAAACAGAGCGCCTTCTTTACTAAAACATAGCGCCCTTAGTTATTTATTGCCCCATAAAAAGAGCGTATATTGGTAAAAAAAAATAAAAATAGATTGACATTGTAAAATTACTTACAGGTATAACTAAGACACATCCCGTGACATTTTTATGAAATCGCAACGTTTTCATCCAGCGACTTTGTCAATTTTCGAAAAAAGTGTGATGTCCAGTTGTAATCACACAGTAGATCCATATCTGCTACAAAGTTGCAATAACCCCAATTCAAAGATGGCTTCGATGTGGTTACAAAGAACTGTTTAAAATATACAGCATGAGAAGTCTAGCCGTGTCCTCGTAATTAAGCGCTTCAGTCCCTCTCGATGCTGCTATTAGTGTATCTTTAATCTTCTTAGTCGTCAACTCCCTGTCCTTTCTTTCTCCTTGGTTTCGATTTGGAAACCTTCTTTGTAAGAATTCGGAATCCTGTACTGTGTCCACTAGTCCTTCGTCATCTATATTCTTTTCGCCATCGACTATAACTAAAATCAGTTTCATGTCCATCTTCTCTAGGAAGAATTAATGACCTCCGAATGTGAATGTCGACTCGTCTTTATTGTATACTGATTTGATCTGTCAAATGCATATATCGCTCTTTCGACACTTTTCTCTTATCAACTTTTCATCCAGGATGGCCTTGAACAAATGCCAAAAAGGGGTCTTTTGCAACTTCGGTCGGTGTTCGTCTAACACTGTGATCTCTTTTTTAGTAATAAGTTTCACAACTGGTCCTAAATTGCTTCTGTATTGCCACGTCATTTGAACTGTTTCAAAATACGTTTGACTGTAAAGTTAGTCAATATACAGTTTCAGTGAAAAATTTGCTTATGCGTTCATAAACAATGTCAAATAGGATTATTTTCAGTAATCAATCTAAACAGAGCATCTTTTGAATTGGGAAAACAATGCCGCTAGGTTTTTCACAAACAGAGCGCCTGTATTATTCACAAACAGAGCAGCTATGTATTATCAAAACAGAGCGTCTGTATATTATTAAACAGAGTGGCAGTTCAATTACCAAACAGAGCACCTGTATTCCATATATTCTGTTTTCTAACCTTTTATCAAAATAGAGCGTCTGTATAATTACTAAACAGAGCGTCTGTATAAAGATCAAACAGAGCGCCTTTATAATTATCAAACAAAGCGCCTGTTTCGTATATTTCCATATAGGCTACATAGCACGCACTCATCGTGGGCTTCCAGTATACAATTTTGAACAACTTAAAACCAAAATTCAATTTGTGAATTAGGATTTCATACTGAAATGACCCCAAATTCGAAACAGTGTTTGGAATTGCGAATTTATGCAAACACAAACACTCATCTATTTCACAAATTTTGATCTTATTGGATTCAAATGTCTATTCATACTACGTCTTCTCACCTATTCACTTGTTCAATACAATGTGACAAACTAGAAATTATCAAAATCAGAGCGCCATACCCTAATGCAGAGGCCCTTCGATCCAAGTATTCAATCTGTGCACGAATTGTCGAACGAACGATTCCTTCGTTGTCGGTTTGGGTCGAATTGGCTTTGTGATTAATGAAATCAGGATATCAAGTGTGTTTGTTGGGCGACATACAGTTTTTTGATTTTGTATGTGTTTAGAATAAAGATCCCATGCGTACCTTATTGATATATTTTTCACCTTTTTGTATTTTTTGGTGATTTTTTCTAAACTAATATTAGATATGAATCATGTTATTTGTCAAATATTTACAAATGAAATATTATTGTCCCCTCGTTTATTTTTTTGATGTTTAGATATTTAAATTAAGTCTTTATCTCTTAAAATTCAACTAAAATATATCGATTGACCAATAAATTTTATTGAATTAATTTCTCTTTTAATTAGACTAATGGTTATATTTTATTTTTCACTTATCAACATTTAATCGGAACCATCTAATGAAAAATTGAATGATCAAGATCAAAAGGTCTCAGTTGAAGATAAAATCTCCTCTATTTACATAGTATATGGTATAGATAAGTAGCAAAGTACATACAAATGAGAAATAAGGTAATAAAACAAAATTCAACCATGAAATAGCACATGTCAATTGGAAAGTAGTATCAAATAAGACAACAAAACCGAATTATTATGAAAAACTTCTTCTATTCTAAATCATCCATCAACTATGACTATCCCTCAACGCTATCCTATTATATTAAGTAAACCTATTTAGGATCATGTCTCTCTTTAGTCCGAAAAAAATATGAATAAACGTTCTAAAATATAAGAATTAAGGAGTATAATTTTTGTGTTTATATTTTTCAATGTATAAATATCTAACGTGTGGGGGTTGTAACTTTTAATATTTATAAATTTAATGTTCTATTTTTACCATATGATTGATTTGCTGAATTTATTTTATCAAATATTCGACTCAATTCAAGTATTCCCTCTATTCTAAATTTTCGTAATAATTTGCTTAACACTAATATTTAGAGAATCATTGACCCTTGCCATATATACCCACACTCTTCATCCCACCCATCAATCATTATCAATTGTAAATATATAACATCAATGTATGAAATTTTTTTGATTGATCATCCGCATATAAACTTGCTAATTTTTTCTTTTCCTTTTTTTTTTTTTTTTTGATAAAAACTTTTGAGAATTACCAATAAGTGATAGTTCTCAATTTTATTTACCAAAAAATGATACATGATTTCTTAATTTATTAATTGTTTCTTTTTTAAGAAAATAAATAAATCATCTTCCCCTTTTTATCCTGTTTGGGTTAAACTCGGGAAGTGGGCCTGAACTTGGGAGTTCAGACGTCTTGGGTGGAATGTTTGTCTTTTGGGTCCTTGTCCAAACACGAAAACCTCCACGGACTAGAAACAATAAGCTTGGTCAGTCAAGCTCGAGGTGTGATCCTCGGGGACCGATTCCGATTTGTAAGTCAGTCTTGGTCCAGAAATGAAATCAATCACTGAGTTGGGGTCCAGAGAATCTTACATTTTTAGGTAGTAAATTAGGATATTTATAGAATACTATTCGTCTTTTGTATGGTGGATATTTGTCATCACCTTAGGAGGTGATTGACTTAGCCATCCATGATGTGCCACTTGATCTTTTCTCATAGGCACTTAACTTAATGATGTTGGGCCTTTTATTGGGTCTTTATCCTGTAGGATCACAATTATTTTATACCAACACTTGCCCCCCAGGTCCCGAGTTGGAAAGTCCAGGTCTGGAGCTCAGTGAAATCAAGACTTTGACCTTTGGATCTTTGATCCCCTTAACCTTTTGGACCCTCGGCCTTTGGTTCGGGGGCTCGGTCGACTGACTTGGCATTCTTCGAGGATTAATTAAGGCCAGCCTTTTCCTTTTGAAAGTGGATAAGGTTAAATCCCAACCAATTTTCAAAATGGATAATGAAGACAAAGTTTGAAACGTCGTATGGAAATTTGTGCAATCAATGCTGGCGTCATCAAGGTGGAGTTAAAACGTTGCGTGATTAATGCCGATTGGGTAATGATGGCGGCTGGGATGACATGTCACCCCTGGATTGGTTGGCCCTGCGTTTTCTCGTCAAAAGCCCATGGAGAGGGCGGCCCGTTCTCTATATAAGGAGATGGTCCCCCCCTTTCATCCACTCTCTTTCCTCACTTTTTCACATCATTTCCTTAACTCAAAACTTCAGTCAGTCTTCGTAACCCCAAGATAACAATGAACTCTTAAACTGCTGACAATGACTCCGAAGAGGAGGTCTATTTGTATAGGAAGCCTAGATGTGGAAAGGTACCTCAGCCCTTGGATGACTTCAGTATGACGATGCCGTCCATTCTGGGGAAGGGGACGTTCTCGTTCTCCTCTATCTCGGATGAGGTGGTATCCTGTGCTAAGGTTGATGACCTCGTCTTGTCCTCAGAGGGAAAATCAGCTCGGAAGGGTGACCTCGACCCTTCTAAGACCAACTCTAGAGCAGCTAAGACCCCAGCTATGGAGGTGGTCCCTGAGAGTGCCCCGGAAGTCGTCGAGGTTCCGAAGGTTGGTCCATTGTAGACCGTGCCTAAGCGAAAGTCGGGTAGGGTGGATCCCAGAAACCCTGACTAGTGTTCCACCTCTTACACCACAAAAACGGCCATCGCTCTCTACCTTGCGTATGAGATCCCTGAGTCTTTTGAATTTTTTTCTCCCCCGAGAGAAACGCCACATCTTTACTCGCTTCGAAACTAAGTACCTTCCATTCTACACCGACACCTTAGATGGGGGCTTAAGGTTTCCTATTCACCCTTTCATGGTCGGTCTTTTGTTTTCTCGGTTTTCCTTCATTTCAGTTCACTCCTAACATAGCTTGGTAGATCTCTACATTCTATCTTGCGGCCCTCAAGGTTGGGATCGCCAAGTCAGCCATTATTGCCAAGCTCTTCTTAAAATTTTTTCCACATCAGCAAAAACAAATCGGGTGGCTTCTGACCTCCTTCCCTTGTATGAAACTCGTGGATAAGATTCTTGAGGAGCAAAACGAGTGAAAGTCCAGTTTCATCCTGCTCGGGAAAAAAGATGGCCTTCCATGGCCTTTTTTCACTCACTGGGTCGGGACCCCTAACCTAAAACGTTTACATAAGTCTCGGATGAACAAAGCTGAGACAGAGGCCTATAATAAGTTGGTCATCTGGAAGAAAGACTCCGAAAGACAAGGCTATGTATAACTGCAACAGTCTCTTGACTGAAGAAGAGATGGTCAAGCACGGCTTTGGTGAGTCCCGACTTCCCTGACTCGCTGACTGAGGAAGGACTCTGACCGAGTTCTAAATTTCTTCTTTTCCTCTCTTTTGTTTTTCTTTTGTAGCCCTGATAATGGTTTGAATAACTAAGATGGTGGCGAGAAGGACTGTTAAACGCCCAGCCTGCTCCGGAGAAGACTGCTCCCAAAGTTCCGCAAGTCGGGGCGAAGGTTAAGGTTCAGGCGAAGGTCCCTACTTCGGACCTACCCGAGGCCCCTCGTACCAAGTGCGCCAAGAACTCAACGTCTTGGAGGTCTCAGAGATCAGAGATGCCTGATTCTTCAGCTCAGGCAGAGGTTCAAGTGGAGTTCGTGGAGGTGCTCGACGTGGCCCCTCTGAATGCCCGTCCTCCCTCCGGGGGTGTGCCAACTCCTATAGCTGGCCTCATTGAGGAGGAGAAGATGGGGGCTTGGACCGCCTCCATTGAGCATTTTGGTGGCATTATTGACACCACGTCCTTCCCCCCGGCGCGTTCTTACCGACCTTATTGGTACTGCGCTTCGAGGGTCTCTTGTCTCTCCCCTGACTTTCAAGGTTGGAAGGTGATGCTCAGTATTGTTCTCCCTAAGGACAAGGAGGAGTACGCCAAGTAAGGTCGGGTCGAGTTCGTCCGCCGGACCTATAACGATCTGTTCAGGGTAAGTTCTAGGGCTTAGTGACCGATTTGCCGACTTTTTAATTGTACTTGCTGATTTGATTCTTTTTTCTTCGTACGCTGTGTCCCGGCATACTGAGCTCGTCCATTACTGGACGCGTCTGCAAAGACTTCCAACCAAACAAAGGCTGAACTTCGGGCGGTGAAGGCAGCGAAGGTGGAGGCAGAGGCCCAGCTGGCTGTAGCGAAACTCAGGATCTCGGGGCAAGATAAGACTATCAAGGAACTCCAGGTCACCACCTGCTCTCCATAGAAAAACAATTACCAAGTATATGGTGAAGATCGAGGTGATCAACAAGGGATACACCAAGTTGAGCAAGGCTATGGATATTGTCAGCTTGAAAGAAGCAGATCGAGGAGGACTTCAGCGACAAGGACTTCAATATGGGTTGTGAGCTCGCCTTCAAGGAAATTTTTGAGTTTGAGGAGGCCAGCTTCTCTCATTGAGCTCCCATTCACCGAGCTCATATCCTGTCCCAACAGGTGGGTCCAGAAGGACCGAGCTTTCACCAAGGAGGAGGAGGAAGCCTGGGAAGTTGCCGAGGAGACGAAGGAGGTGATAATGGTCTTATCTGAGGAAAAGGGGGAGGTCAGAACATCAGGCGCCTTAGCGCAGACTTGAACCCTCCTTTTCTTTTTATGGAACTCGGACCTCGGGAGCCTGTCCCCGGAGTCCCAATCCTTTTTACTTTCTCTTATATGAATAAAGTTTTCGTTTCTCTTCTGTTTCCTTTTTTTTTTTTTTTTTTGTATGAACTCGGTCTTTCACCTTTCATTCCTACTTTGAGTTACTTCAAGACTTTCAACAGTGTTTAGGTTTCGTCACCAAATCTGACCAGACTATATTTGAACTTTTGAAAGATTACAAATTATAAGTCAGTCATAATGAATTCTTCAAAGTCTACTCCTGACCTTATAGGCTTTCCATGGGTTCCCTTTCTAGTCACTTATGGATAATAAACTTTAAGGCCGCTCCAGTTGAAGGTCCTTGGCAGTCTGGAGATCTTATATGCCCCTAGAGTTAAGACAGCACTAACTCGGTATGGGCCTTCCCACTTGTCTGCGAGCTTTCCCTCGACTTTGTGCACATCAAACTCAGCCCTTCTTAGGACCAGGTCACCGAGTTCAAAGTTTCTTTTTCGGATGTCTTTGTTAAAGTACCTCGACACCTGCTGTTGGTAGGCTCGGGCCCTTGTTAATGCAGCTTCCCTTTTTTCTCCAATGAGGTCGAGTTCCTCCCATATGAGGTGAGGGTTCCTTTCAAACAGGAAACCCATTATTACCCTCGGGCTCAGATGCTCAATCTCTATCGGTACTATTGCCTCCATACCGAAAGTCAGGGATTAAGAGGATTCCCCTGTGGACCTCTTCGGGGTAGTTGGGTATGCACAAAGTGCCCCAAGAAGTTCTTCGACCCATTTTCTTTTCGCTTCACTCAGCCTTCTGGAAAGGGCCTTTTTGTTCTCTTTGCATATAGTTTCGACTTGTCCGTTGGACTGAGGATTCTTGACCGAGGCGAACCTTTGTTCAATCCCGTGCTTCAAATAGAATTTCTCAAAGTTTTTACTGATGAATTGAGTTTCATTGTTGAGATCAGAATTTGGGGAATGCCTAACCAGCAAACTACCGACTTCCAAAGGAAATCTACAATAGCTCGATCCGTTATCTTAGGAACAGCCTCGATCTCTACCCACTTGGTAAAGTATTCTATTGTCACCATAACAAACTTTCTTTGTCCTGTTGCAAGGGGGAAAGGACCGAGGATATCAATCCCCCATTGTTCGAAAGGCCATGGCACTTCTATTATGGTGAGTTCCGAGGCCGGTTCATTGATGAGGTTGGCTGTTCTTTGGCACCGGTCATAGTGATTCACAAGTTCAGTAGAGTCGGTCTGGGGAGTTGGTGTAAGGCCCCGATTTTCCATATCACATTAATACATAATAATACAAATGACGTTACTGTCACCGAATCCCAACACCCCACCTATGCAAAATTACTTAACTCGTTTAGGTACAGAAATAAATAAAATCCACTTAGACATAAACCAATAATGTTATCTAATACAGTGGAAACTCCTTATTTATTATATTTTACTTAGTTTATGATTACATTATAGTAGATGCATATTAGCACCATAACCTATATCACACATGTCTGTCGTCTCTAGCTCCTGAAGACACAGAGAAGAGGAAAAATCACAAAAAAAATAGCAAACGTGAGCCATATGAGCTCAATAACGTGTCGGCCACCTTACCAGGGGTTACACGAGAGAAGAAGGTAAGAAAAGAAAAGGAAAATAGCCACTTAGGTCCTTTGTTCCAGCACTTTGGAACTACCATATCATTCCGATATTCATAATTATCATCTCAAACACAGTAAAGACAAACAATAGATATCCTTAGTGTTATAATTGTACCCTTGGCGTGACTTATTCAATTTCAACTTATCAAGCTTTATTCAGCTTTAGAAAAAGGGACATCCGTGAAAGGGGATCAGCCAAACCAGAGCCCAGGGTCTCCTACAGTGAGTTTTCCTCATACCAAAACAACCTCACAGGGTCGATTAAAGAATGTCACCATCAAATCACTGTATAACACAAACGATAGACACAACGCTTTTCGTGTTTCATACTACGGAGTTATCTCACCAATTATGGGTGTACACTCCTTTTACTCACTCATCCTCTTTATACAAGTAATCAAGACATAACACAAACACACACATCATCTTATCACGATACAAAGCAGTTGCCGTCAGCATTTTACGTTAGCCACATTTAGTGACTACGTCCAAAGGTTCCAATGCATATTATTATACTCATGGTATTATAAACACGCATCGTCACACACAATAAATCAAAACGTTACTTTCTTATTGTAATTTCTCACACACACGCTCAGCTTGTCCTTTATGTCTCAACGAGCAGAGTCTCTAGGTCCTATAACATAATAGAAGTCACATATTAATACATTTGTTTATTCACGTTATGGAGTTAAACATAATTGTTCGTACTTCATGAAAAATTATCATATTAATATTATGAGGTGATGTTGAGTTTTGTACAATCCTTTGATACTTACTTTGATTGTCCAACATGATGATTTTTAAATTGAATATCATTAGTGCTATTTGTGAATGTTTCGAGTTGTTTTCGAGTCAAAACGATCATTCTCGGTCCAGAAGTTTCTGAGATGGCATCTCGACCTCTAGGACGGGCATCCCGACCTCTGGAGTGGGCATCCCGGCCACTGAAATAAGCTTCCTAGCCTCTGGAACGGGTGTCTTAGATTCTGTCCAACATGACCTTTCGACATATTTAAATCTATAACTTTTTGTATACAACTCCAAAAATTATTCTGTAAAATTTTACATAAATTAGACTCCATAATATTTCCAGTGGATCAAAGTTTTTATCATAAAAACCAATAGTAAAAATTAATTAATTTAAGTTTATATTTTCTGTTAGCTGGAAAAGTTTGACCTTATTTCACTAATTAGCTCATTATTCTCTACATACAATTCTAAATAATTATTAACAAACTGTTCTGGAAATTAGACTTTCATATCTTTCCAGTGATATAAGGGTTGTCATTAAAACCAACTATATAATTTCATATCAAGCCACAAAGTCATCCCTTCCCTATAATCAGTTTTTTACAAGTTGATATATCCATATATTTTGATTTATATCTTAAGATTCACAAGTTCGAATCACGATTTATTAACTTCATTCAAAATTAGACATGTGAAAATTCAACACATATTAATATCATAATTTATCAAAGAGTCTATAATTTTTCATGAAATTTCTAATCAAAATGATCGCCTTCTCTTAATAACGATGAAGGATCCTCGTTGTACTTGTCTTACCACCTAGCTTCTCCTCTTCTCCTCAAGGTTCTCCTTCTTCTCTTCTCTTGCTTAACTCTAATCTTGCATGGTAAGGAGTGTTTTGTTTTGTGTTTGCAAGAGATTTTTAAGAAGAAGAGAGCTTGTATATATAGAAAACTAAATTAATTAAAATAATTTATGTGGATAATAAGTGGGTATTTACTGAATAATTAGTGGGTATTTAGTGGATAATTAGTGGGTATTAATTTAATTTAGATGGAGTAGAAATTGACTTAAAAAAATAAATGCCAAAATTAGGTTTAGGTCATTTTTGTATAAACACGATATTTTCATATTAAGATCGTATTTCCTCGTATTGCATACTAGGATTGCATTTCATTCATATTTTGTATTCTTTCACCATTATATCGTCAAACAAGTCTTTTAACCCAGCAAACTAAGTAATAACATATGATAATTTACTATTCACGTTAATAATCGTGAAACTAAATTTTATGAAATTTTTCGAGTCCTTATAGTTGACCAGTAGTACCCCTCCTTTAGCCATTTTTGGGCTACGGTCCTACTTCCGTTATGGGTCCCACACTCCCCTCCATGCAACTCAGCCAAGATGGCTAGACCGTCCTCCTTTGTGACACATTTGAGCAGGGGAGAGGAGTACGTTCTTTTGTATAGATCATCCCCCATCATCAGGAAATCAAGAGCTTTTCGTCTTATCTTGAGAGTGGCCCTTGGTTCATCAGGAAGGGTTCCATGTAAGATATAGGCGCGAATGTCGTCCATTTAAGATGGATTGATATGTAAAGGAAGCGTTTCAGCTCCCGTATTTAGTTCAGCCCTCGGTGCAGCGACCACCTCGATGTAATACCTGATCTTACTTGGCTTTTCTCCTAACTGGGTGCAACAGCTAAGTCGGTCAGCTACCATGTTTGTCCCCTTGGGAATTTTCTGCACTTGTAGTACAGGAAGTTCCCAAGCTAACTTTTGGGCTGCTTGCCAATATCCTTTCATCGCATCCCCAACTTCACATATCCCGTTGATTTGCTTTGCCACCAGCTTTGAATCCGTATAGGCTTCCACGGCTGAGGTGTCAAAATGCCTAACTAGCTGGAGTCCTGAGATCAATGCTTCTTATTCGGCCGAGTTGTTCATGACAGGGAAGTGGAGTTCTATTGCACAGGGTAGCTCCCATCCGGTTGGAGTGATTAGTAACACTCCTACCCCTTCCCCCTCAACATTCGACGACCCATCTATGTAGATCTTCCAGGGCCTCATTTCTTTGGCTTGGTTTTCCCGATCTTCTAAGGTCGGGATGTCGGTGAATCGATATTCTACTAGGAAATCGGCGAGTGCTTGTGCTTTGATTATAGTTTTAGCTCTATAACTCAAATCATACTCGCTCAACTCGATGGACCATTTGATTAATCTCCCCGAAAGTTCAGGCTTATACAAGACTTGCCTTAGGGGTTGGTCGGTCACTATTATATTGAGATGTGCTTGAAAGTAAGGGCAAAGCTTTCTTGCTGCATTTACTAGCGCTAAAGCCAGTTTTTCTATTCGGGGATATTTGATCTCAGCATCATGAAGGATCTTACTTACAAAATAAATTGTCTCTGTTTGTTTCCCTCTATTCTGAGAACAACGGCCGAGATCGTGTCGTCAGAGGCTACTAGGTAGACGATCAGTTCCTCCCCGACTTCGGGTTTTGTCAGTAGGGGCATATCCCCGAGAGAGTTCTTCAACTCGTCAAAGGCTCTTTGACAACTCGGCATCCACTCCAGTCCTGAGGTGACTCCTCTCAACGCCTTGAAAAAAGATAAGGTCCTTTCTGAGTCTCGAAAAATGAATCTTCCAAGTGCTGTTAGGCAACGTGTTAGCTTTTGAACCTCTTTCTTCTTGCATGGGGGATTCATATCCAAGATGGCTTGAACCTTGACCGGGTTGGCTTCAATCCCTATGCTAGTAGTCATATATCCCAGAAATTTTTCCGACCTCATGCCGAAAGTGTATTTGGCTGGGTTTAGCCTCATGTTGTATTTTTTAGCATCTTAAATGTTTTCTCAAAGTCAGTGGTGTGTTCTGCAGACTTCAGGGACTTGATAAGCATATCATCCATATAAACCTTTCCCTAATAGGAACTTGAATGCATCAATCACCAACCTTTGGTACGTTACTCCTACGTTTTTCAATCCGAATAGCATGACCCTGTAGCAATAGGTTCCCCCTTTTGTGATGAAGGAGGTATTAACCCAGTCCTTCGATCCCTTTTGGATCTGGTTGTAGCCTAAAATGCTTCCATGAAGGACAGGGATGAATTCTATGTCCTCAATGGGCTCAGGGCCTTTAACTCAGTCCCGAGGGTCCAAGTGAAGGGGAAAAGCTTCCCAAGTTGACCTCGCTTTGAGAGTGACGTTGTAGCATCGTCAGGACTCCTCCTGTCTGCCTTTCTCGCTGCCCTCTCCGTTCGGGGTTGGAAACTTCAGTGTTAGGTAACATGGAGCCAAGACTACTCTTAAGTCCACCAAAGTCGGTCTCCTTATGATCCCGTTGTACACTGAGGATAGGTCAACCAGGAAGTCCGTGACTGGGGTCGCTATCCTGTCAGTGCCTTCATCTCCCATGGATATCGTGAGGGAGACATACGCCTTAGAGAATACCAAGTTCCCAGTGAAACCAACCAAAGGAGTGTTAAAGGGTTTGAGATCCTTGTCCTCCAGTTCCCATTTTCTTAAAAGTTGAATAGTACAAGACATCAGTCGAGGAGAAACTATCCATTAGCATCTTCTCTACATCAAAGTCCCCGATGTGGAGAGTAAGGACTAGGACATCATCATGGGAAAAAGTGATTCCTGTTCCATCCTCGTGGTGGAAACTGACTACTGGATCATCTCGGGGCCTCTTGGGTTTGTGCCTCGAGCTCCTTGATATGCTGAGTTCATTGATGCCCGTAGTGCATGTTGATGGAGGCGGTACGAAACCTCCAGAGATTACGTTAATCATGGGTCTCTGCTTTGGTTCATTGTTCTTCCTTTGAGGCGATTGTGTTCTGTCCCGAGGTCTTTGTGACGACCTTCCCTTAGCCTCGGGTTGGTCCGTCACGAACCTTTTCAGGGCTCCTTTCCTTATCAACTCCTCTATGGCGTCTCTAAGGTGATGACACTCCTCAATATCATGCCCATAATCCTTATGATAGAGGTAATATCGCGAGGTGTCCCGATTATTTCCATGGAAGCACTGCTTCTCGAGATCTTTCTGGAGCAGATTTTCTTCCCGAGCTGCAATGAGCACCTCGGCTCGGGAAGTGTTGAGCGGGGTGTGGAAGGAGTAGGTCGGACCTCTATTTATCTTTCCTTCCTTCCTCCTGTTCCGTCGTCTTGGCTGCTCTCTTTCCCCGAGTCGGGAGTGCACATTGCCCCGATCTCGGGAGCTGAACTCCCCTAGGGTAAGCCCCCGAAATCACTCTTGGACCGCCATCTCGACTTCCACGGACACATGCTGGCTATTTTGGCTAATAAGGTTGTGTAGGTCCTAGGGCATTCTAGGATCAAGTCATACGTCAGGTTCCTGTTCTCCAACCATTTTATCAGTGCTCGACAGAAGTCAAAGTCCTCAGCCTTCTCAATGTAACTACCTCCGAGTTGAACCGTTGTGCATAGCCCCTCAGGCTTTTGTCTGATCTTTGCTTCACCTAGCAAAGGTGTTCCGAGGTCACATGGATCCTCCTGCTGTTTATGAACTTGACGGTGAATGCTTGAGTCAAGGTCTCAAATGAGCTGATGGACCCTAGGGTGAGCTCATTGTACCATACTCGAGTAGAACCTCTTAGGGTGGTTGGGAACACTTAGCAGATGACCCCACTCGAGGCCCCACTCAAGTTCATAGACGTCCAGAAGATTTGAAAATGGTCAAAGGGGTCCCCCGTTCCATCATAAGACTCTGTTACCGGCATCTTGAATTTATCATGGGGAATATCCCTGTTGATTTCTGAAGTAAAAGGCATCTCATCCTCAAATTGACCTCGCTCCTCGGGTTTTGAGGAGCCTCTTTGAACATCTTGAAGAGGTCCTCGACCTTTAGTTGGATCTAGAACCGACTCTACATGCTTTGGTTCAACTCTCGAACAGTTTCCTGTTGACTTCGAATTGAGGAGGTTCGTGAGATCCTCCGCTTGGGTAACTGAGAGAGAGTGAGCGTGTGTGGACTCCCTCTGTCCTTCCAGTGGAGTCTTGTGTCGGTTGAGATAATCCCTGAGGTCGGCTTGTGGCACCATCCTTGGAGGATCCCATAGTGGTGAAATCAGTTCAGATTGAACGCTAGGTCCTACCCCTAACTAGGGAGGAGGTGGCAGCAATTGGTTCAGGAGGTCGATCATCGTCCTCGTAATGGCAATAGTGGATTCCTTCGTTTGAAGCTGGAATTGGTTGACCATCTCAATCATCATCGAGTCTGCACCTGCCCCTGACCCTGTTACCTCTACCTCCCAGGATGGTGGAGGGGCATTGAGCCGAGGTTTCCTGGGTTGGTGACTACGACGAGCTTGCTACTCCTGGTCTCGGACACTCTGACAACTTCACGTTATTGGACCTGACCCCACCTTGGACGTCAAACTATTTGGTTAAAATCAGGAAGTGGGCCTGAAGTCGGGAGTCCAGAAATCTTGGGTGGACTGTTAGTCAATTGGGTCCTGGTCAAGGCATGGAAACCTGCATGTACCAGCAACAACAAGCTCGATCAGTCGTGTTAGAGGTGTGATCCTCGAGGACCGGCTACGATGCTTAAGTCAGTCTCGAGTCAATGACTGAGTTGGTGTCCAGAAAATCTTATCTTTTTAAGTAGTAAATGAGGATATTTATAGAATACTATTCATTTGTTTCTTATGGTGGACACTTATCACCAGCTTAAGAGGTGATTAACTTAGTCATCCATAAGATGCCACTTGGCCTTTTCTCACAAGCACTTGTCTTTATGATGTTGGGCCTACCCATAAGTGTTATAATTATTTTGTACCAACATATATGATCTTTCACAATATCAGCCTTCCTTTCTTATTACTTGTATTGCCTATTTTGATTTAAAATTGTAATACCCGAGAAATTTGGGAGTTTTGAGACAAATATATAACGTTACGATTTTTAAAACAAATCGTACCAAAAG
>JAOVYX010018291.1:0-20436 GCA_035668315.1 Drosera spatulata | reverse complement strand
TTTATAGTAGGATTACCACCAACAATTCATGGTATGAACTCGATATGGGTGATAGTGGATAGATTGACCAAGTCAGCTCACTTTCTTTCCATCAAGAACTCTTGGAGTATGGATCGTCTAGTAGACGTATATGTGAAGCAGATTTTGAGATTACATGGTACTCCGAGTTCAATAATATCTGATAGGGATACTAGGTTTCAATATCGATTTTGGCAAGGCTTAAGAAAGCCTTTGGGACACGTTTGAATTTTAGCACGGTATTTCATCCTGCTTCCGATGGACAGACTGAGCGAACGATACAAACCCTTGAGGATTTGTTAAGGACGTGTGTTCTTGACTTTAAGGGTTTGTGGTCATCACCTGCCGCTAGTGGAGTTTGCTTATAACAATAGTTACCACGTAAGCATTGGCATGACGCCATTCGAAGCCTTGTATGGGAGGAAATGTCGATCCCGAATCTGTTGGGACGATATTGAAGATACTCTAGTAGTTGGACTAGAGTTGGTGCAAGAAACCGCGAACAAGGTCAAGCCTATTCAATCCCGAATGAAGGCAGCTCAAGATCGTCAAAAGAGCTATGCAGATGTGAGAAAAAGGCCACTAGAATTTCAAGTTGGCAAACATGTTTTCTTGAAGGTTTCGCCTACTAAGGGTGTGATGAGGTTTGGTAAGAAAGGAAAATTCAGTCCTCGTTACACAGGGCCGTTTGAAATTCTTGAAAGGGTTGGTGAAGTTGCCTATCGGTTGGCATTACCAGTAGGGTTAGCTTGCATTCATAATGTCTTCCATGTTTCCATATTGAGGAGATACAAACCCGATCCTAAACATGTAATCTAGCATGAGCAAGTACAACTTAATGAGGACCTATGTTATGAAGAACGACTGGAAGAGATAGTAGATCGCATGGTAAAAATGCTCAAACGTAAGGAAGTGTTTTTGGTCAAGGTGCGATGGACTAACCATACCACTCGAGAAGCGACTTGGGAGTTGGAAGAGGATATGCGGAAACGATATCCTTACTTATTCTCAAGTAAATTCCTGAACTCAATACTGTTCAAGTTTCGAGGACGAAACTTCTTGAAAGGAGGAAAAGATGTAATATCCCTAAAAAAAAATCATGATAATTAAAAAGATAATTAACCATCTCGCGTTATTGGGTCGTTAATAATTTTTACAAGATATTGTGAGGTTAGAATCAGCATAAAAGATCAATGGGATAAACTTGAGACATTTAAATTTTTTAACAGCCGATATCTTCTCCATAGATATCTCAACAACCTGTCTATATTTATTCCAAATCATGTGGGTTTCAAAACAAAACCTGAGCGTTCAAGATCGAGAGCAGAGACAGAGAAAAAGATAAGCGTTTCGTTTCATCTCGTCTCTGTTTTTGTCTCGTCTTCGTCTCGTCATCGTTTCTCGGCCAGATCCGGCCACCCCGGCGCCGCCTTCGCCTTCACAGTCGCTGTCAGGAGGGACGCCGCACCGCCTTTGCCGGAGCTGCCGCCGCCTCGTGCTTCCCCGCTCAGCCCAGCTGACGCCTCGTGCCCCGCTGCCGCCTCAAGCCTCCGTCGTTGCTGCCAGGACCGGAAGCAGCCGTCGTCGCCGTCGCCAGGACCGGGAGCAGTCGTGCCGCCACCTGCCATCACCCCGAAGCCCGCCACCACCTGCCCAAGCCGGGCCTTGCCTCGCTAAGCCTCGTCGGAGTTGACTCCAACCACCAGCAGCCGGTTCCCGGCCACCGTCGACACTTTCCGCCCCGCTGCCTGAAAACCCCGAGCTTGGTTCCCTGTTTTGGTTCAATGGAAAAGGGAAAAGGGGATTTATCCCCTGTGAACACACTTTAGGAGCTGTGTACACTTATGTATACATAATATATTAATATTAATATTTAAATATGTTACAAGGGTACTTATGTTATTAATTTTATTGTAGGTACGAACACTGCGCAGAAGCATGATAACGCTGGGATTATTTTGAGGCATTTTCTAATTTTCTGAAAATGACAAGGTAACACACATCGTTATCTTAGATTTAATAAATGTGCGTGTGTGAATTAATTGTGTAGCCGCCTAGAATACGAGTTGAAATTAAAATAAAATCTGGATGTTTGCATGACTGTTTACCTGCTTGAAATTGAATATTCTCTTGCGTGATTTGAGTGATTCACATGAAATAATGGTAACGATGAAAAATGTAGAATATTTATAGATTATTATAAATATTTTTATACATGACCTGTTCCTGTTGGGTGACTCATGTGTGCTAATGATTTATAACGAAATTAAGTTATGAAATGTTACAAAATTTCTTGGATTGAATAACATGTGGGGAAATAACTTTTAGGTGACCCTGAATAGAATTAACTACGGCTTAATTCGGATCATGAAATGCCATGGTAGTCGCCTTATATACATGGAATTAATAATTTAATTTCATGTCACATGCCTGGGCAACCTGAATCCTGATGATAACGAAATTTCCTGAAATTAACAATGACTGGGAGAGTTATGGTTACATGACTAGTTAGGAAGGGACTGAATACCCCTTTAGCGTGCACGCAACGGCAATGACTGTTGGCCGTGTTTGGTTAAAATTAACCACCCTGGGTCGACTACAGAGACCATAACGTTTGCTTAATTGTTCCTAGTACAGCCATACTAGATAACTATATTAAATCCCTGTGGTAACTCCTCTCATGTCGTCAACTTCTAAAAGTCACGAAGATTAACACGACATGACATGTAATGCGAGAAATAAGATTTGACCTGATCAACTTAAATTGTTGTTATTATTACTGCTATCCTGCACGTATATGAATATAAGTATTTCTATTCTTCTGTTTGGCATATGATTGCTCGTGTTGTTTGCATTGCATCCTGTTTGTGAATGAAAAACACATGATATAATAAGCATGTCGGACCCCTGAAATGGATATGTATCCTGTGTTACTGGGCTTCCAAGCTCACGGTTACGTATTTATTTCAGGTAATAAATGATCGTAGGATTGATTGTCTCACAGCGATGTTGATTAAATTTGGATTACAGAAACGTTTTCTTTGTATTTCTGGATATTCGATTTTCTTTTAATAAAAGACAATGTAAGTTGGACATTTCTTGATGGTTCCTATGTTTCTGATACTTAAATTCCCTGTAATCTTATCGCCTTGCTTCGAATGAACTTTGGAGCGGCGGTAACGGCACGTGTCAAGCAGATATTGGACAGAAAATCTTGAAGGGTTACACTTTTAGTTTTGTCAAAAAAGACCCAAGTGCCCTCTGATGTATAAGATTGCTTCCTAATATCTTCGCATGATATCGAAATCTGTTATGTATAAGATTGCTTTCTAATATCTTCACATGATATCGAAATTTGTTATGTATAAGATTGCTTTCTAATGCCTTTACATGATATCGAAACCTTGACACTTGATTAAGGTGGCTTATCGTTAGGTCTCTCCACAATTAACCAAATATCAAGAAGAAAAAGAAAACTGGTCTCTTAACAAAGAAGGCGAATATTTGACTACCCAAATTATTTACTTTCCTCCCTCCCTTCTCCCTCGCTTTTTGCCCCGACCAAATTGATGAGCCAGTCCCCTTGTCGCCCGCCGGTGTCCGCCGCCCTGCCTCCCCTCTGAACTCGTCGCGGTCAAGGAGAGCCGACCACGCGGCTCCGGTCATCGTCGCCGTTGCAGGAGTCTGAAGGAACAGTCCCTGCTTCTTGTATCTCCGTCTGCCGATTCGGAATTTAAGAAACCCCAAAGGGATCGAAGCCCCGATGAACAACAGTTAGATAGGTAAAGTTTTTTTTATTAGCTTAGTTATCTCTAACCACATAGTATCTACGCAATTTTTTTTAATAACTGTGGCTGATAACGTGCAATGCTTTGTATGATTGGAATTCGGGGCAACAAATACTTGAGAATTGTATGCTAACTTTGGATTAGCTTAGTTATCTCTATGACTCGGCAAGAGAGCATACGAGCTAATGAGATATCTCAAGCTGTTTACATGTAACTTCAGCTATAGTTCTGTTTTCTAATACATGATGTCGTTATGCTGTGAGGACTTGTTTTACTTTCTTGTTGCATTATATATATACATTGAGAAGCTTGGGAGGTTTCTCACTTTACATAGTCCTTACTACAATCAAATGAGTGATCTCTCTATCTTCTTGGTCACATGCTTTCTTTTGATTGCTGTAATGCAGCTGAACCCAGTGGACTAGATATTGTTCTAGCGCTGATGTTGGCGTATCCTCAACATGTAAACAACTCGAACCCATGAGCAAAGGAAAATAAGACAAAGACACTCTGTTTTTTGGAATAAAATTGCTTGTTATTCAAACAAACCTCAAAGGCTTGTATATAACAGAAACAAATGTTCAAAGCTATAACAAACCAAAAGAGAAAAAAAAAAAAAAAAAAAAAGGAAACTAACCAACAGATCTGCCTACCCACTTTGCACACAAGTAGGAAGACTTATTCAAGAAGCTAACTAAATAAAATGAAAAGAAATAGCAAATTCAATAAGCTTCTGTCACTTTGCACACACATGCTTTTTACAGTCCATGCGCTCCATGAAATCTTGAGCAATTTCTTATATGGTCCCTGTGTCAGCTTGCTGCTGCCTCCATGAAATCTTGTAATTCCATCAGAGGCTTGGCTACTTTCTTTGAAATATAAAAAACTAATCCTCGATGTACCATGGTGAAACGACTGCTTTTCCTATTAAAGTGGGTTTACACCAAGGATCAGCTTTGAGCCCATACCTTTTCGTTTTAGTATTGGATGATCTTACTAGGCATATATAAGATGAAGTATCATGGTGCTTATTTTTCGTTGATGATATTGCTCTGGTGGACGATACGAAAGAAAGGGTGAATGAAAAACTTGAGACTTGGAGGGAGGCGTTGGAAAGGGGTTAAGGATCAGTAGAATCAAGATAGAATATATAGAATGTGTCTTTAATGAGAGTAGTCAAACAAATAGTGAGAATGTATTGTTGGGAACAGAGTCTCTCCCTAAAACGGATTCTTTCAAATATTTAGGTTCGATGCTACATAAGAATGGAGGAATTGATGCAGATATTGATCACAGGATTAAAACCGGTTGGCTGAAATGGAAGGGCGCTTCAGGGGTGCTATGTGATCCTAAAATACCTACTAAGTTAAAAGGAAAGTGTTACAAGACAGTTATTCGACTAGCGATGCTATATGGGTCAGAATGTTAGGCAATTAAGTGGCAACATGTACAGAAGATGAGTGTAAACAAGATGAAAATGTTAAGGTGGATGTGTGGGCATACAAGAATAAATAGGATATGAAATAAAGTTATCAGATAGAAAATGGGTGTGGCTCCAGTAGAAGATAAGATGAGGGAGTCACGACTAAGATAGTATGATCATGTGAAACGCAGGTCAGTCACAGCTTCTGTTAGGAGATGTGAAGTTTTGGAGTTAGCATATGTCAAGAGAGGATGAGGAAGACTTAAAAAGACCATGAGAGAAACATTGAAGTATGATATGGTCTATCATGATCTTACAGAAGATGATGTACATGACAGATTGAAATGGCGTCGTCGTATTCATGTAGCCGATCCCACTTGATAGGATAAAGGCTTGATTTGTTGTTGTTTTATCCTCGATGTACCATGGAATTGATTTCCTTTTTCCTTTCAACTGTTCTTTATTTGTTAGGTTTTGTTTATATCTCACTTGATGTTTATTATGTGGTTCCTTTTTAAGTTTTCATTATATGAAGCTACAATGTATGAAATGTCCAGGCTATATAAATTTACTGCAATGGCAAAGAGCAAATACGAGTATGTGAAAGAGTTTGAAGTCAGAGATGAGGTCATGCTACCTAATCTCATCGTGGTTCGAGTTGATGGTCATGATTTTCGTACGTAAGATACTCTTTCTCGATTATTCACTCTTTTTTTTGTGATTTACTCTTTCAAATGCAGCATATATTATGTTCTGCTTTACTCAACCTGGTTCTATAGAATGTAAAGTGTTGTGTGTGCTTGTGTGAATCTAAGTCAGCCAAGTGAGATTATTATTTAAAGAAATGATAATTCTGGTCTACTAATCCAATTTTCCTTGCCATTCGTGCAGGATGATCGTTGCAAACATGGTTGTTTGAGTGCCTTGATTTTGCTAAGCAATTGAGTTTATGCCGAGACATGAAATTCAAAACAGTTGCTTAGCTTGATATTGTTTTGTACTCCCTCCATCACGAAAATAAGAAACTCTTCTTAATTGTTTCGTCTCAAAATAACTGCAACATGTCTTTTTGGGCAAACTTTTCATCTCAAAACCCAATCATCCCTCCTTTGCTGCTATGCATTTCACTAACTCTCTTCTTAGCTGTTACATTAAAATCCACTAACTCCAAAAGTTGTAGGGGCATTTGAGTTAAGTAGCAAAATATTCAATATGCATAAATCCATGTGTCGAGTCAAATTGGGGGTCGTATTTCGGGAGAGAGAGCAATACTTGTCAAAATAATTAAATATCTTGGAATGAGAGGATAGCTTTTTTAGTGCACCTGAAGTGTGCGCTTTCTGATTTAGTATGTACCAAATCAAATTTCTTGTACTTGGTGCATTGGCAGCAAAGTGCAAACACTTGCCATTCAATCATTGGATACTCTTTTCTATCTCTTTCCGTGTACCAGTTACTATGAGCTAGATGCCTGAGAGCTAAGATACCTTACCCACTTCCTACATTCCAGCTATTATTATGTACGTTTTTTTAGGTTTATTTGCGTTGTTTTGATCCAGACTCTGTCTTTAATGGGATTGCCTGGGTGGTTATTGTTATATTTGTTGTTTTGACGTTAACTTTGTTGGTCGCTTTTAACTTATGGTAGATTTTGCGCTGAGCATAAATTCAAGAGACCAAATGACGAGCAAGCCTTGAATTTAATGAACTTATGTGCCATTAAAATGCTGAAGAAATTTCCAGAGATCGTTTTCTCCTATGGATTCAGTGATGAATACAGGTGAGTTTTGATTTACTCTTGGATCCCCTTCTGAGTTATCTGTCCTTATTGCCTTACTCTATCATGATTCAACTAGTCTTCTTAATTCTAATCTTGAGTTGCAGTTTTATTTTCGAGAAGTTGACGAAGATACACAGCAGAAGGGCCAGGTTCCTCCTTTGAACTTCCATGACCTAGTTTGATTACATAATCAGGACTTTTGCTTTCTGGATTCTTCCTATAATCCCTCTAGAAGTATATGGAAATAGGAAATCAATATGGATTAAAAGTTTCTGCTAAATATTTTTCAAGCTTCTATACACTGGTCCGAGGATCTTGCATTAAATTTTGAGCGTTTGATAGTGATTTTTTTTTTTACAGTTATGCAACTTGAAACTAAATACCATGCTTCAGCATCAAAAGGTGTCCCGATTGTGAATCCACTGCGTCTTTGGGAAAAGAGCACTAAACAGAAATGTTTGCATTAAAGGAAGCAAGTCAAGTCTGATCAAGGCGTTCTTCTGTGATACCCTGTAATGAAATATGCTTGGAACTCGAAACCATATCCTAAAAGCATATCACCACAATTCAATGGTTATATCCCATTATAATAAGAAATAGAGCCTCTTTAAAAGAAAATAAAAAAAAGAGAGATAAGTAAAGCTCTTAGTTGACTCTGATCTCATATCCTTATATCAAAACCTAATCTAATACACTACCATAGATAATATCAGAATGAATCCTCACAATGTATTATAATACTTACAAAATTCCTTCTATTGGATTTGTATTATGTATTTTTTTCATTCTTTCTCTTTATGTCATTGTCGTATATCTTGCCTTATGGTTTTTTACGCTATGTGATAAGTTGCAAATGATATATTTGAAAACTGCTTCAGTAATAGGTACTATGATCAGGGGCACTCAGGCCAAATTATTTGTCATGAATGGCAGGATCTTTAATTACATAGCCTGTTTATTTCTTAAAAGTTCTATGGGACAGTGTACTTGAGTATTCAGCTCTTACATATACAAGTTGCTTTCTTTATAAAACAATTGGATTCTATCTAGTGAAACTATACTTGATAAGAAAAGAGGGTTAAATAGACAGTTTACGCTGTAGGATAACTATGGTTATGGTTTTCATTCGGTTTATTGAAGCAGTCAGTTCTTACTAGATATTTGAATACTGAGTGAGGCAAAGAGGTTTTAATATCCTGCTTGATAATGATGATGCAGCAAATTACTTTCCCTCATCGTGTCTTTATTCACCTCTCTGTATGTTGCTGAATGGAAAGAGTTCTTCCCCGATAAAGAGTTAAAGTATCCTCCTACATTTCATGGGAAGGTCATTCCTTGTGCAACTGTGGAGGTTCTTCAACATTATCTTGCATGGAGACAAACCGAATGTAAGTGGTTTTAAAAGGTAGATTTGCGTGAATAATTTCCTTGTGGCATTGTCGCAGATATAGTAGAACTCATTCTCTTTGACTGCAAAAGCATATTTATCTTAAACTGTTCATGTTTTTTTTCCTTTCTTCTCTTGGCTTTGCAGGTCATATGGCCAACCAATACAATACGTGCTTGTGGGAGCTGATTGAGCATGGGATGTTAGAGAAGGAAGCACATGAAAGTTTAAAGGTGCTCCTTACCTTTTACTTCATATACTTGTTAAATCTTTCTTTCATTACTGTACATGAAAAGGACTTTTGTCTTCATCAATATAAACATGCTTGAGGTGTCATTTGTTGAGTTGGCTTTCGGCGTATTCTTGTTTCCCTCTTCACAGTGCTTATTTTATCTAAATTACTTTTTTTTTTTTTTTTTTTTGTTGTTGACCAATCGTTTTCATGTTTGCTTAGTGCACTAGCCCAAAATCATCTAAAGTAGTGTATGTCTGTTTTTTAAGTAACTAATTGTAGAGGTTTAGTTTAAAAGAAATGGTCTGCATCAACCTCACAATATTCTTTAAAAACAGACTAAATGACAGTGTTACTTCACATACAGCGAATCACTATTCACTGTAAAAGAAATTAAATATTATTATTCGCAAAATCGCTCCTGCTTTTTATCCTTTCCTTCTTTCTTATTCCAGTCACAGTTGGTACCTCAATGTTATTTACTGCTAGAGAGGTTAAAATAAAGAGAGTAAGATACTTTTACAGATGTTGATGAAAGGAGATTTTTGTAAAGTCTTAAAAGGTATGTTAACAACAACAACCACCCAGATGATGCTCTTGTCAGGACATCATCTGAGAAGGATGAGATGTATGCAGTTATCTTGTTACAGACAAGAAAGAGAATATATCCTGATGTCATCAAGGTGATCTGGAAAATATGTTTGAGTTTGTAAAATGGAGAATCTTTAAGGAAACTTTGATGAGAACTGCCTAAGAAGCTACATGTCTCTTTTTGCTTGTTGACTTTTATTCCAAGTCAATTAGTGGATGCGTTGTCTACTTCACTTCTGTTATGGCTAATTTCTAAGTCTGCGCATCTTATGCAATTATGCCTTTTTCATGTTTCAAATGATATCAGTCTATTGCCATCAAATTACTGTCCTGAACTCCATTCATTTCATTCTACAAATTCTTAGGGCACCAACAAGGAACAAAAAAATGAGCTGCTATTCCAGAGGTTTGGTATCAACTATAAATCGCTTCCTCAGATATTTCGGCAGGGGTCTTGTGTTTTCAAGGAAAAGGTATGCCACACAATTTATATATAGTTTGTCTATTTGTGTATTGTTCTGTTTGTGATATTTATCCTTTCTCAATCTTTTCCTTCTTGGTGGAGGTATTTTCTTGATTTCATTGTCTCTTTCGTCGCCCTTGCTTTGATTTTTTGTCAGGAATTTGTTGTATTTGAAGATATTTCATATGGCTTGAACACCTTTCTACTTTCAAGCTGGCATGACAAATTTGTTCATGAATTTAGTCTCTAGCTTCAATATATCTTCACTAAACGTGAAAATAATCTGTAAACTCGACTAGTCCAGTTGGTTTTACATCATCTCAACTGAAGCTGTGTATCTTCTACTTTACTTTGTTTCTTACCTAGGCATCAGTTGAATTCTCTTTATTTTTATTAATGTATTTCTCTCTTTATAATTTGATTTGTTACTTCCCCCGGTGTACTATCTTATATTTTCCATTGCGGACCTTTCATGATATATTATGTGAGTGCAACAAGAATGTTGCCCATATTGAATGATTGTGGACAAGGGTGCAGGTTGTTCATTCAAAGAACATTGCTGGGAAAAGATTTTGGAATGAGCACCCAAGTCTTCTTAAGGATCTCGGTGATGGCATTGCAGAGAGCATTTCCAGAGTTGGACGTGCCTACCTTAGATCTTTTGAATTTGAAAACCAATTGCTGCCATCAACTTGGATTGTTGTCAGGGTTGATGGTCACCATTTTCATGGGTAAGCCTTAATATATGCAATGTTGTTGCAATATTGTGTTCTTTTCCACCTAAAGACGGAGTTTTGTTGCTACATCTTCTGGCGATGCATTTTCTGGTGCTTAGATTTCTGGGAATTGTATTTATGGCTAATTGTTTTTGTTTTTTTAAAGTATAAACTTCAAGCTCATTTGTTGGTCTCTTTGTTCAAGTTTCTAATAATATGGTTGTTATTCAAGAGAAACAAGGGACCTCTTTGTGTTTGAGTTTTTTTATTATTATTTATTTTCTTAAAAATATAGTTGCATTAGTTGCTTAGCTCATACTGAAGTCAGGAGTGCTATATGGATCTTGAATATCATTCAAGCTGAAGGGATGGTCTTATAACACAACAATTCAGCGAGTGATGCTATATGGGTCAAAGGGCAGGTAGTTGAGTGACAACATGTACAGAAAACGAGAATAAATGAGATGAAATTTTTAGGTGCTCGGTCATACAAGGAACGGTAGGAACTGCAATGGAGTTACATGATAGAAAATTGATATGGATCAGTAGAAGGTTAGATGAGAGAATCTCAGTTACACTAGTATGGACTATGGACATGTTGAGCATAAACTTATGTACTGGGTGCCAATGAAGAGAAAGCTTAAAATATGATATGACGTATCAAAATGTGAGGGAGGATATTATATTGTATAAAACAGAGGAGTTTTGTCATACCCTTGTAGCTGAACCCATGTAATGAGAGCCTGGGGCTCATCACATTTGTGACTTTGGGTATTGCGAATTTTTAACACAAGAGCAAGGCAAGTCATCTAGTTTGGAATAGGTGTATGTATCGTTTGCAACTTGCAAGTGTATCCTAGACTGGTCTGAAGCAATGGCAATTCAATAAATGAAGGTTAAGCAATCTAATTTGTTGTTTCTCATTTATTGATGCGGATGAAAGGGCTTGCTAAATTTTAAGCAAAAACCTTATGGATAGTGATTCTCTGACTCTTTATGTCGTTTTAGTGGTTTGGATGATATACAACTATTCTGACAATATTGGTTTGTCGTATCTTCTCTTATATTCCCTTGGCAATGGTATTTCTGGTTTAATCATGCTACCAGTGCCCAACTGCTCAATAATACAACTGTTTTCTTGATCGTAGTTTTTCAGATGCTCATGAATTTGAGAAGCCAAATGATAAGCAAGCTTTGAAACTCATGAATGTATGTGCAGTTGCTGTTTTGCTAAAGATTGAAGATGTGATTTTTGCTTATGGTCAAAGCGATGAGTATAGGTGAGTTCTCTATTAACGTAAACACGATTTACAACATTTTCCTTGAACTTATTTATGCGTTGTGATATCGTTTATTACGTTATAATTTCACATTTGGATATTGTATTAGATTTGTTGGTAGAGTGTTCCAAAATACCCTATGTGCTCTCGAATGGCTTCCCGGACCTTGAAGGCGTTCACAGGGTGTGAAGACTGCACCACTTGCAATTCTTCAACTTTTTCGCTTCCTTCTGATCCCCTTACTGAACCCAAACTTGTTTTTCGCTTGAATTCAGCTCAAAACTGCATGAAAACATCGAGGAAAGCTAGATCTTTCTCACAGACAACAGGGACCCAACAATAACCAAAATGGTTAAAATAACAGTTGTGTGAAGCATAAAAAGGTTAAGAGTGTTTTCACACTCGTCATGTGTGAAGCCACACATGGAGATTTGTGTGAGCATCTGGGGTTTACTCTTGTGACGTGCAACCAACAAGTGTAGGCAACCTCCTCCTCTACCACTCTATGTTGTCAGTTTTTAGTATGTCGTCTAGTTTGGAGCAGACATATACATTAAGTTGTGTCTTGGCTTGGGAAAACTTGCTGTCTCTGATCGATCTAGGATGATGGAGACGGGGGCTGGAAACCTACTCTTGGGCTGATTCCAACAACCAAAGCACCAGTGGGATGCTTTGAGTTTTGCTATGCTATCAAATAACTTAAATGTTTAGATAACTTAGATGTTTAGAACCTGAAAGTATACCATTAGAATCTGATGGTTTTGTGTAATTTATAATGAAGGAAGATATAAAAGTGACCCAAGATAGATCTTTTCTAATAATCTAATATCAAAAACAACCCTAAGCTCCTAATATAAAATAATATAAGAGTAAACTCCTCAAAATTTTTTAACATTGTAATAAGCATTGTTCTTTGCTATAAGAGCTAGGTCAGTTGTAAGCAACCTTTCATTCTAACTATGAGGTCAGGGGTTTGACAATTTTTAATGGGTATCTGCAGACCATCTCTCTATTATATTAAACAAAAACATGGATAAAGCTATGTATATTTCGCCCATCCCCACACCCCGTACTTGGAGAGATTATGTCAGTATGTTGCTTTTCTTTTAAATAAGGATTGTTCTTTGATCTTAATCTATCTAATTGTCTTTTTCAGTTTTATTTTGAAGAAGGATACTCGATTTTTCCAAAGGAAATCAAGGTACGTCTTCTATCCTTGATAGGAAATGCCGACTACGTTTCCTTATGAATGAATGCATTACATTCTCCTCTTCCCATGCTTTAGCTTCTCATCAATAGTTTTGCTTTTCTTGAGTTCATCATCAGACTGATTCTCGATGTCACATGTGCAGCGATGTTGTCTCTGTCATTTTATCATTATTCACTGCAACTTACGCAATGAAGTGGAAGACATTTTTCCCTCAAAAAGAGTTGCAGTATCCTCCATCTTTTGATGGGAGGGCTGTCTGTTATCCTGATACTAAGATTCTTCACGATTACTTGGCATGGAGACAAGTTGATTGTGAGTTTCCTATCTGAACTTGATTGCTTTATCCAGTCAGGAAGCTTGTAATTGGTTGAATTTCCATGTCATTGATTAGTGAATATTCAGTCGTAGCATTCTCATTATTACGAAAAATGACTTTATCCCAAAAGAATTACTCAAAGGTTAGCCACCACAATTTGATTGTGGCTATTTGTTATAAAACGAAGCTACTAGAGACTTTCTACTAGCTTTGTTTTAGTATATAAAATCACCTGCATCCCATTGTGGTGGTGCGAGCTAGAGTTCTGTTCATAATTCCTAACAGAGTAGTATGTTGCAATTGGCTTCTGATATCGGAACCTGCATCCAGTTGTTCATTGCTTTTGTTTACTAGTTTCATTGTGATACTCTTTCTGCTTGTGCAGGCCATATTAACAATCTGAACAACACTTGCTTCTGGTCGCTTGTTAAGTCTGGAAAAAGCATGAAGGAAGCTAATGTTGCTTTGAAGGTCTGTCTCACGCAGACCATTCTCTTTTTTTACCTCTACCCTTACGGCCCCACCCCCCTCTTGTGGTTCATACTTCTTACATGTTAGATGGAGAACCGACATAATGAGTAGAAATTGTAACGTCTCACCCAGGGCAAAGTCCCACATTTTAGCTCATGGGAGTACTTGGTTGAGATATGAAGATATCATCGATGATATCATAAAACTGCTTGTGAGAGTTTTATTATTCGGCATGATTGATTTTTACTTTGCTTTTTAACTCTTTAGTTCATACTACGAGCAGTTGTCACTTGGCCGGCATAATTGCTATGGGTTAATTTTCCATGTCAGTTGCTAGTTATGTGTTTTATTTTTCATTCTTTCATTTGAATTTTCTAGAAAAGAATCATAAGCAGCCCGTGTTGATATCAAGCAATAAATGAAGTCCATATTGTTAATATCATTTCTATGGAAATGCTGATTAAAATATGATGATTATTCTGTGTTTTCTTTTCTTTCATTTTTCTTTTCTGTTTCTTGATTTTTTATTGTGTTGTTTTCCCCCTGATAAACAGAGCACACTTGCCAAGGACAAATGTGAGCTTCTTACAAATCAATATGGTATTGTATACAACACTTTGCCTCCCATGTTCCGTTGGGGTTGTTTTCTGGGTCAGTATCCCTTCTTCTGCTCTTTTTGTCTTCCTTGATCCTTTTCAGATGAATTTTGGTGTTGACTCTAGAATTCTGAAACATTTAACTTGGATAGCATATAAGGGGAGATCTGCTGGCTCAGACGGTTGATTTTACGTGGAAATTAATTCTTATATATTAGGATCTGTCCTTAATTTCTTATATATTAGGATCTGTCCTTGAGTGGTAGAGTACGAAGTTCATATAGAGGATGATAACAACCCAAGTATTCCCGTATGGACAGAGTTTGGGAGGACGAGACAACGTAATCTTGATTTATTAAACAACACAGGGACTTTTTTTTTTTTTTTGAAGAGTATGAAGTCCTAAAAGAGATACCTTTCATTAGATTTGGTTCGATAAAAATATCAGTAGTCAGTCAAGTTAAAGATAGTCTGTGATGGGTTAACAATTTATTTTTATTTGTCAACAATTCATGGGAGCCACCCCTTTTGTTGATGAACACTTTAGAGCTAAATACCCGATTGGTGGAAAAAAAGTTCTAAATCTATTATATATACATAATTATACAAAATAGCAAGCGACATGCAGCATGACATGACTTATGAGCAAGCAAGAAGCAGAGAAGATGATTATTGATTCTCCTTTGAAATTTACTAGAATGTTGGTAAAAAACCACAATAAAAAAGTATTAAATTATCATACTATATAAACTAAAAGATTTTGAAATTTATTCATCGTTTGACACAATCAATATAACCTGATTCAAATCATGTATTATGTTGTAAATAGAATTTGATAACATTTTTAAACTTTTTAAATTTCTATGTAAAATGAGCTAAGGTTGTAGGTTATTTATACTATATATTAAACGAAAATGTGAGAGATTGTACCTTTATCGATAGTTTAGATTTAATTTATTTTTATAAAGTGAATTACTTATCATAAGTTTTTTTGTCGAGTCAAATAGTTAACTTTTTTCCTAGACTAAAATAAATATCATGTAAAATTGCAAAAGATCTTGTAAAATACACATTTGTCAACAAAATTTTAAAATTCCATCAAATTCTAAGTTTGCTCCTAGTTTTTATCATCTTCATAAGGTGATTGTCGTTAAATCCATTTATATTTATCCCGTGTATAATTGCACACATGCACAAACTAGTATATTACTAACTCTTTGCATTGAAATCAAAATAACACAATTCAGATCATATATGATGTTGCAAATACAATTTGATGATTTTTATTTTTATTTTTTTTGTATATGTCAACTTCTATAGATGAATTATTTAAGTCTTTAAGTTATACATATTGTTATTTGGGAAAATTCTTGATAAGTATCCCTATGCAATTTTAATTACATAAAAGTATCCCACTATCATTTTATTCTCAAAAAGTACCCCATGATCAATTATAATCAATTATAAGATCACTTTCCCCAACTATAAAATTTTGGTTTCAAAATTAAAATTCATAAATAACCTAATATTACATCATATCCACTCTCCTATCAAAACTATCATCGATTACACAAGATATTGACTTTCCTGAAAAAATTTATTTTCAAATCCAAAACGTACGCCTTAGCCGGTAACCATCGTCGGACTTGCTCACGTACTGCAACCACGTACTGTAACCATAACCATAAGAACTCGTCGTCGACGTAGATCTCGTTGGACTCGCTCACGTACTGTGACCACGCACTGTAACCATAAGCATAAGAACTCGTCAACGTAGACCCAATCGGACTTGCTCACGTATGTATTGCGATTACCAGTTGGTCCTCACCAACTCAGAACTCGTCAACATGGACGTCGTCAAATGGGAAAACAGTACGCCGTAGAACTCATTGGCCTACCAAAATCAGTACATCTCTATTGTACGTCGTCATAGTACGCCACAATAATACATCCTTATCCGAATTGCAACCACCACGTCGGAGGTCGCCACATCCTCATCATAGTACATCATCATAGTGCATCCTAGGAATCAACTTTAACGTCACCATAGAAGCAAACAAAAGATCAACATAGTGTATCCGAACTTTAATTAAATCATAAAGACAAAAGATTAGCAACTTTAACGTCACCATTGTGTATCCGAACTTTCGATGCACCCTCAACGTCTTCAGCAATATAAACAGGAGATTGGCGAATGAAGATCAGTTTTCATGACGAAATTGATCATATATTGATCCATGAAGACAAAAGAAAAGAAAAAAGAAGTGAAAGATTTGGCATCTTTAAAAAAGGATAGAGAAAGATTTGAGTTTAAAAAAAAAAAAAAAAAAAAACCGATGATAGGTAGTGTCAGGGAAAAAAAAATAATGGGTATCTCCTTGTCATTATTTTTTACTAGGTGGTACCTTCGGATAATTCTTCCTTGTTATTTTTATGCATTTGTTATTTATTATTAACTCATAATATGAGAAAAGAATTGTTAGTTCTTTTTTTAATAAAATAAATTGTATAAAAAAACTATTTAGATTTGTATAGGTGTGAAATATTTTTTTCACTTAACAAATTTGTAATGGTTACGATTTGTTTTTACTTTTTGATCATAAAATTAAATTAAATTTTAAATATTAAGATTTTTTTTTGAAAAGGCATTAAATTTTAAGTTTTAAGATTTAATATAGTAAAGAAGGTAAAGTGCTCCAAGTGGTTCTTAGAAATGGGGAAGAAAATGACATACGGCTATTAGAGTTTGGAAATTAAGTTCTCAGAATGCCCAAGCACGAAATGATTAAAAATAAATCTAGCCTGAAGTAATGTTTACGACTTGGGAGTTTGAGTCATTGTTCACTAACAGTGACTTGGTGGGCTTTCAACATCTAACGGCCAAGAGTGACTCTTCAATGAAACATGAACCCTGAATGTATTAATAGAAGATTTAATGGCGAGGATCTGCTCGTGAGGCATGACACTTTGCTTCATTATAATCCCATGGCTACCTGATGCCTACCTAAACTGGGGCAGCCCCTATCTTCTTACGACCATTAGGTCGGTGTTAATTCGATTTGGCTTTTTATCTGCAGTTTTGTCATTTATCTCAGATGCAGGTATGAGCACGAGGGTTTCATCTTCATTGTTAATCATAGATCTATTTTCCCCTTTGCAGGAGGATGTGTCCACAGAAGAGAATGGAGTATCCAATGAAATTGCTCAAAGACGAGTAGTCGTGAAACACTGTGACATAATACAGTCCAGTTTTTGGGAAGCATATCCAAGCATACTTGCTTAGGGGTGTCTTCATTTTGTTAGCCGCTAATAGAATGGTATGCTTGCCAGTTGAACTTTGGCAGTTTGTCTACGATGTCTAGCATACTTATTGACTTGTAAAAATGATATGCGTAATATGAACGAGAGGCTTCCTCCTTCTGTCAAATTATGGTATATGCATAATTATGTCATCCAATTCAATGAAAAGTAGCATCTCCCTCAATCGTGTAGAGATTATCTGAGTTGTTCCTTATATATATATATATGGTATATGCATAATTATGTCATCCAATTCAATGAAAAGTAGCATCTCCCTCAATCGTGTAGAGATTATCTGAGTTGTTCCTTATATATATATATATATCAATCGTGCTGTTGATTGAAAGGGATTTTTTCATATAAGCATCTCAAATTTTAAGAATTTATAAAAAAAATCATCTCAAATATTCATATTTATAAAAACACAATTGAAATCATATGAAATTATTAAAAACACTATTTAAATCATATAATATTTCTAAAATCATTACTCAAATCATATGATAATTTAAAATAATTGTCATCGTTAGAGAAATTGTTATCTTGAACGATTTTATTTCTATTGTCTAATCTATTCATCTACATAGTTTTTTTTATCCCTTTATATGAAAATCTATTGCTTTCATATTATTTTTTCAATTTCGTCAACTTTTCTGTTTCTCACATCTTAGTTATCTTATTACATATCTCTAATTTGACCACTCAAATCATAATTATCATTATTTTGGATATAAAGATGAAAATATTAAACAAGTAAATGAGAAAAATATCAAAAATTGTTAAAGTCGATGATTCACTAACAGTAACATGTATATTTCATATGATTTGTGTAGCGTTTTTATAAATATAAAGATTTGAGATTTTTTTTTTTTGTTGTAAATTCTTAAGATTTGATATAGTTATTTATAAAAAAAACCCTTATTGAAAACATTTTGTTTGTGGTATTTTCGACATACATCACAAGGTTGAGTGGAAGAACTCAAGACGGGGATATCACATTAGCAATGAGTCCTTGTCTCAGGATCCTTTTAGCTTCTTTTGGGAAAACATGTATTAAAATAACAAAGTACGAAATGAAAGAGGGAATGAAGATGGAAATAGAATTATATTTAGGCTTAAAATCGTAGATGTGGTCTACCCGTTTTAAAGTATTAAGTGCCTCCTCTTTTATTTGAAGATCGTTTTGGATTGTTGGCAAGTATACCTTAAAATACGACTACGTTTTTCTTGGGTGTTGCCGAAAGCGCTCATGAAAGCAAACCCCTTGGATTCTCTTTTGAATAGTCCGAATTTGATTTTTGATTGTTGATGATAAGTGAGGATGAATGAATGTGTTTCAATTTGATTTAGAAAGCATTATAAAAGAAAAATTATCCCAAATTCAAACAAACACATCCATGCATGAAAGGTTATATGAAGATGCACTTTAAGAAAGTTCAAAAATTATTTTATGCATAGGTCACGGCCATGACAGACCTTATTTACAACCATGAACCATGCAACAACAATTTTCAATTTTTGGTAGTGCTGATCTTTAACGGTCGTGACAAATCCTGTCACGACAGTGACACATTCTTTTCACGATCGTGAAACTGATCACTGATTTTGGGGGGTCAAAATTGGCATCTGTCAGGTCATGACAACCTTAATTCACGATCATAAAGACCTACATTGATCCAAAAATAGAAATTGTGGTGCCTAAAAGTATGTTATACACGCAGGAAGTAATTTTTGTACTCGTTAAGCACCAAGCCCGACCCGGTTCATTAAAAGGATGCAAGATGAAAGAATATTATATATTTTCTCTTCACAACCCAACCACCAATGTAGTCAAAGATTTTTAAACAACATTATTTTACTCGGTTGTATATAACTTTACAAGTTTCTGTTCGAACAGGATTTACCAACAGCTTCATCAGTGGCCTCCACCACCTCCAAACCCACCTCCTCATCCAAACTCTTCGCCACTGCCTCCGCTAATGGGGTCGTCGATGCTTCCAAGCTCAGGGTCACCTGCTGAACCTATGCATCCCTTCTTGTAATGTCACACCCAAGGCCGCCACCTTGTCCATGGTATGGCCCAAGCCCCAGGCCAAAGTGAGACTTCGGTCCAAAAAAATGTTTATCATCATCAACGAGTTGAGACTCATCAGATGTGATAGAGACGAGAGACGATTGAGGAGCAGAGACACAACCGACACTAAAAAAAATAGGGTCACGGGTGACTAACGAAAACTGTTAGTCGTCCTTTTTGTGATTAAAATTTGCATTTTAATCGTCAATATCAATTATCCCATTTAAAAAAAATTGGTGGAAAATGACGACTATTATGGAAGTTAGTCGCCAATTCGACGACTATTGTTGTATTTAGTCACCAAATTGACGACTATTTTTTGAGTTAGTGTCAATTTGACGACTATTGCTATATTTAGTCGCCAAATTGACGACTATTTTTGTAGTTAGTCGTCAAATTGATTAGGTTACAAATTGGAGTCCTTCCTCCTCCCCAGTCCAACACCACATATGTATGCTCAATTTCCAATCTCTGCCCCAACACCGCACTTCAGTCCGACAGTCCCGTCGCCCCATCGCCGAATCTCCTCCTCAAACACCGTTCAATCGGTGAGTAAAGGTTGCCTCTGTCCAGTCTTGTATCCAATCTTGTATGCGTGTTTGTAATTGGGTTTTGTCTGTATCCAGAATTGAGGCGGCAATCTTGGATTCACTGTCCAGTCTCCAATCTCAAGTGAACAAGTTCAGTATAGGTGCTGTTAACTACAAGTTCATTACAAGTTCAGCATGTTAACAGCTGTTCTGTGTTTGTTCTGTGTTAAGACAAGTTCAGTAGTTCAGTAGTTCTTCAAA
>JAOVYX010018290.1:0-20437 GCA_035668315.1 Drosera spatulata | reverse complement strand
TTCTTTTTCCGTGGCCAATGTTAACCTAAATTTGTTAATTTTGTGACAGGCTAGCCTACTCGATGCGGAAAATGATGGCAGACAAAGCACTTGTAAGTACTTCATGGCTATATTTCTACCACCTTTGAAGATTTCTGACTTGCAACTTGAAGATTTACAATTAGTTTATATTGGCAGGTGCGTAGGCTTTCAGCGTGTGAAACAATGGGTTCCGCCACCACTATCTGCAGTGACAAAACGGGAACATTGACCTTAAACCAGGTGATTTTATAGGTGTAAAAACATGAGCTTTATTCCTAAAACCAATTGATAATAGAAGAAGAGACCCATGATCTATTTATATTACTGCATGTTTTATCTAAACTTCGACGTGGGTTTACTATCTCTAACAATAGAGAGGTTTATGGGTGTGCCAGTCATACATTTCTCTTTACTTTTTGTTGTGCTGATCTTTCTTGGCTTGCAGATGACTGTAGTAGAAGCCTATGCTGGAAAAGCAAAGCTAGATCCACCAAGCAGCTCAGCACTTGTGCAGCCAGAAGTAATGTCTCTGCTAATCGAGGGCATTGCTGTGAATACCACTGGTAGTGTTTTCCCGGCAAAGGTATTCCTTGTCACCTAGTTTCTCTGCTTTTTCATTTTTAACTGCACACCATAACATATAACAATGGTGTGGTGTGAGTGGAATTTCATTTGCCTGTTAGCTGCTATACAATTTCAGTACTACTTGTATTGTAGTCGGAAATGTTTTCTTCTGTGAACCTTTTCAGAATTTTCTGAAGCTCTCATTTGACAGGATGGTGGCAATGTAGAAGTGTCTGGATCTCCTACCGAAAAGGCTATTCTGTCTTGGGGTGTGAAGGTATCCTTCTCAAAAGTTTATGTGCATCCCGCTTTCTCTGATGGTTGGTATTGTTCTGACCCTTTTGTCCAACACAGTTGGGAATGAAATTCGATGCCGTTAGATCAGAAGCTATTGTTCTTCATGTTTCTCCTTTCAACTCTGAGAAAAAGCGTGGTGGTGTTGCATTGCAACTGGTGATTTACTTGTCCCCTTGAACCTTTTTTTTCCTCCTCTTTGTTGCTGAAAGCTCCAATGCTGGTTATCCCCACTGATAAGATGGATATCAGTGATGTAATTTGCATACATGTTGTTTCTTCCACATCGGAGTTGATAAATTCATGCAAAATATAAATTTGTAAGTTCTCATTGGTGGGCTTCAAGTAAAAACTGGGAACTGGCTGTTGGCTCTCTTTTCTCTAACCAACTACTTGTAGCCCGATGACAGACCTCAGGTATGTTTTTTTTTTTTTTTTTTTTTTTTCAATACAGCATTATATCCCATTCTCAAAACTCCCAAACATAAATCAGATCCAATCAATTTATATTCTGTTGTAATGATGAGATTCAATCATAACATCCGAACCATGTTCTTTTTTCAAGATGTAACTACTTGAACAATTTTTTAAAATAATTTTATATTTTGATAGATATATAAATTTTACCTGATTTTTTTTTTAAATTAAAAAAAATAAGGATGAATTCATAATCGTTTGCATTTTCATTAGATTACTTGATGAAATGAATTAAAAATTGTTGTTGTTTGATGTGAGTTTTTTTATAAGCAGAATGGTCTTGTAAATTGAAATGCATGTCTCGATCAAGACCATGTAAATAAGGTGAGATGTTTATTTGTCTAGCTCATTCAGATTATGCAATGTCTTGCAATACGAAGGGTCATGATTCGCCTCCTTTTCATTGTGCGGATATCGTCCTGATGTGTTTCGCTATCCAATACCTACCTAAATGATAAATTTTATAAGAAAAGAGGTATCAAAGGGAGAAAATGACGTATCAAAAAGCATAATTTAGTGCATTATACAAATTATTGAGTCTAAATCCATGTCACTATATATTTTTTCAGTCAAAAGACTAGGAGTGGTGGTGTTATTTTCAAGGTTACTATACACTCATGCTAATGATTGGGCAAATTCGCTAAATCAAAATGAATCAATATATCATCATTATTATTTTAACTCTTCTTTTATCGTATTATCCCACATTTTTTCCAATCCATTCGTAATACCCAAAATAAAAGGAATCATACACCAAATCAATTATTATTACCTCAAACGTTAAGCATTATCCTCTTGTCTAAACATTCTTCGTCATTATGCCATCAAATCATACAAAACCCTCGAATTTCGATAAGTTGGTCCTCAATCATATATATTCCCCTTATCTCACGAAGTTTGTAACATTATATAATAAATATACTGTTCAACATATATTTCGATAACTTGTGTTTATTCGGCTTAAAGAAACAACAAATTTCTTTTTGGCCCAAGATTTAAATATAAGTGAATACTGTTACATGACAAATTTATAAAAAATATGTTTGAAAACTACAACGAATCATTCGTAACTCAAATAACTTTATCGATAATGTAAACAATCATTATAAATTGCAATCCTGAAACAATAAAATGACGATTCAGTTATCACTTTGGGACTTACTTACAAAAAGATAATACCAAAGATATTACCTCACCGTATCCCACCCTCGACTTCTTCTCCCTCACGGTCAAACCCTCCTTCGTTGTCGTCCCATCATGTTCACCGTCATCCCATCGCTGTCGTCGACCTCACCATCTCGTCGTTGACCTCATGCGTCGTCTTCCGACCTAGCCTTCTCTCTCATCCGTCGTCTCACTCACCACCAGATGTAAATTTCTCCCTTGAACTCCACCAACAACGATTAAATTTCGTGTCACGACAATCCCTGACTCGAGAAGAAGCGGCAGAGTCCAACAAGAAAAGTAACGACGAAGATTAAAAGGGGGAGGAGAGGGAGGGTTACGACGACGGAGGCTTGGATGAGGGGAAAAACAACTAAAACGTCATCGGAATCCGATGTACTAATATGCATATTAGACTTAGGCATAATGTTAAGTTGAATAAGCATACTATTAGATATTTAAGCACACTACTTAATGCAAATCATATTTTATAAAAATTAAGAATCTTAAATAATATGTTCCGAACAATCTTTCAACAAAAAGAAAATGTCCCTTACATTATCATCATCAACACCACCTCCAAGATATCCTCGTCAATCGCTCCCCTAACTTCCCCTTTCACACACACTCACACAACACCTCACTCTCCAAATCCCATCAATGGCACCGCCAACCCGAACCCGATCCCACCAGCTCAGCAACGGCCTCTACGTCTCCGGCCGGTCGGAACCGTCGGCCATCTCCAACCGGCTCCCCCCCCTCTCCTCCTCCCGCTCATCCGTCCCCTACACCGGCGGCGACATCAAGAACTCCGGCGAATTGGGCAAAATGTTCAACATCGACACCAATTCCTCCGCCACTAGTTCGGTCCGATCCGGGTCCAATTCGGGCCACCAGTCATCCCAAAAACCCAACTTGTCGGGACCCATGAGCCGGAAATCATCTGGGTCGGGCCCGATTCCGCTCCAGCCCACCGGGCTCATCACTTCGGGCCCGATCGGGTCCAATCGGACGACTACAGCTCAGTTGGTTCAGAATGATGGGTTTGGGAAGGGCAAAATTGGGTATGGGAGTGGGGTTACGAGTGTGAATGAGGGGGTGAAGTATGGGATTAGGGTTTCGAAGGGGGTGATGTGGGTGGTTGTGGTAGTGGGGCTGATGGGGTTGGTGGTGGGTGGGTTCATGATGGTGTCGGTGAAGAGTGCGGCGATGTTGGCGGGGGTTGGGGCGGGGATTGGGGTTGTTGGGGTTGTGGTTGGATGGAGTTGGGTTTGGGGGAAGAGAGGGGTGAGGGAGTGGGTTGAGGGGAGTGAGGATAGTGAGCTCAGGGAGGCTGTTGATGGACAATGTGTGAAGGTTTCTGGGGTAATGTTGCTCAAATTTCGGTGATTTCTGTTGATCTTGTGGTGGTTGATATTCCGAATGCTAGAGACACTCGAAATGATATGTGCTATAAGGTGTACGATGAGATCTAGGACCGAAGGTGAAGATTAAACGATGAACTTGTCGGTGGTATAAGTTTGGTGTTTTCATGTAAATACTAGTTTGGAGACAACAGCCTTGTATTCAAAATTTGATGCATTGGGTGTAATGTTTCAAACCTACGTAGTTGCCTAGGCAAGATCCAGTCTCATCAACGAATGAGACCAGTGTGCTTTATCAGTAGTCAATGATCTTGGTTATGTTGATAGTGGAATTTGTCAATTTCAAGATATATTGATGTGTATGATAAGTTCTTATTGGGTTGGAAGTTCTATGGTATGTGGCATTGGTGCCTTGTACTAAGGAGTTAGAGGTATGATTTGAAGCAATTCATATAGGTTTTGGGGAATAATGAAGAGATTTTACTTCCTTTCGGTCAAATTTGTCATTTTGTAATGTATTTTTCTCTTGATCTTGAATGAAAATATAAACTTTGTTATTGCTATAGACTCTGGGGTAGCTGTAATGAATTTGGGATCTAGATTTGAGCATGATACCTGAATTCTGATATGGTGGATTAAATCATTTTTTCCCTGTAGAGGGTACAACTTAGATGCTTCGATGAATCGTAATGGGGAAGCTGGGTCTAGGAGGTTAAACAATGGAGGGAATGGGAAGTCTGGAGTGAATGGGGGAGGGTTTGTCACACAGGATAGAATTTTTGCCTCGTTGATGAACTCGAATCCAATGGAGAGGAAGCTGAAATTGGAGTTCGTGGAGCCTGAGTCAGTGGATGGTGGTGTGTTCTTTGAACCCTCAGAGGAAGTTCTTCAGGAGGCAAATGAGAAGTGGAAGAATTATGTGGTTGGGTACTTTGTATCAGAAAAAAATTTAGATGCTTCGGCTAGCAAGTTGATGGCAAGTAGCTGATGAATTCGTGTTATGTGGCATGACCAATTTGCCAATTTCCCAATCACCTGACAGGGCATTTGTGATTGAGTGTGCTAATATGGGTACTTAGTTTTAGTGATGCTGAACGAGCTATCCCGATGAATTGTTATTTTCCTCATCTTCCATGCAAGCATTAGCTATACAAGTATGTGAGGCCGATTTCGAAAAACAGGAAAAAAGGGGTTGCAACAACTTTGAAAAATTGCATTGTCGTCTATTGCTTGAAGATTTGCCAATTTGAACATAAGCATTACCCGATGAAATTAGAAGAGAAGAAAGCTTTCTCTATATATAATTTGAAGTTCATATCAATTTCAAAGACCGGCAGTTGAATGTAGTTGTGTATAAATTATGAGCAGATTGTCTTCTTAAGGTGGTGTCTAAGACTCTTCTGAGAATAAGTCAAATTGTTGCTGCTTGTTAATCTTGCTTCCGTGATCATGCTCTGAATATAGTTTCTTCATCAACTCGGTTGTTTTCTTGTATAGTTGTCTAGTAGGCAAGTAGAGTTGGCTGCATGAAGTTTTCTCTGAAAATATTTGGGATAGTTAGAAGCTGCCAAGAGTTCTGCTTGGTTTTTCTTCTGTCCCAGGAACCAGTTGCAGTTAGAACGTTGCTCGAATAGCTTATGAGATAAAGCACTGGGAACAGTAGGCTGGTAGTCGGCTACATTAAGCTTTCTCTGAAAATATTGGGTATCGTTAGAAGGTAAAAATGTTACCATTTTAACCCCTTCAATCAAGAAATTCTGCTTGGTTTTTCTTCTGCCCCATGAACCAGTTGCAAGTAGAATGCTGCTGGAATGGTTTATCAGATGCAAATGTTCATCAGATTTTTTACTGTCAATATTCAAGCTAGAGGGGTTTTTTTCCATTTGTTGGATGCTGGGTCTCCTTATTGTTCTCCAAGATATGAATTTTAGTCCAGCTAATTATATGGTCTCCTCCGTGTACTATCCCTGGAAAGGTGAGATTAAGCGACACCCAAGATGAAAATGATAGCTTCTAACACGATTATTCCATGTAATTCCTTTTCATACTTTTCGCTACTGTGGATGTAGTGAAGAGTATGATCACAGTAGTGAAAAGTATGAAGCTATGTGATTTTTACTGACAAACATATCAAAACTTCAATAACTGGTTATTCATTGAGATCTCTTGGCAGTGATTACGTGCTGAATACTACTTCTTACCTTTGTTTGCTTGGTTAGTTTTAGTATCTCGAGTAACAGATTATTTTTGTTGCTGTAGATTGTCACATGCGGCAGCACACCACTTGAATCATCCTTTCAGAAAGTACCTAGATGTGTATATGTGTCAACAGAACTGCATGAGTATAAAGGTTGTAGAGGAAAATCTGCAAACCCTAGACACCATCGCTTCTCTTGGGGGCGCAGGTATTCCGAGGTTAGTCATTCTGTGAACGGCTTCAAATGATTTGCTTTTTCAAGTACTCATGATATATGGTCCTGTGCTAACTTGATCAGGAGCATGTCAAAATAGATATTAGGGTATAGGCGTGACAGATCAAGCTAGTGGTACCTTGAGACCTCATGTTGACAATTGTGATGACGAATGGTTCACTATGTTCCATCTTTATTATTGTTATTATTATTAGTTTAATAGTTTCCTTCTGAAACTGACTGCCTTGTGATTCGTGGGCATTATATGCTGTTTCTTTGTGATCTTTCACTTCATCTACTAGCAAAGTCATTTTTATCTTCTTTGTGATAACCATCAAGACATATTGCGTTGGGCAGAAATATGTAGCTGATTTCTATGTATCGGACCGCAAGACTGGATTGAGAGCCATGGTGAAAGCAGGTTCTGGAGCCAAAGTAGCCACATTCGTCAAACCTGCGACAACTGTTAACATAACCGACGAGAACAAAAATTCATCTCCAGACTTTCTGAGCTGGTTGGCAGACCGTAACCTATCTAGTGACGACCGAGTGATGCGACTCAAAGAAGGGTACTCATTACCAAAATTTTCAACAGAAATGCTTTGGCATGTTTGATTTACAATGCCTAACAGTATTTTCCATTCGTATGTCAGTTATATCAAAGAAGGCAACATTGTGACAGTCATGGGAATGCTCCGACGTCAGGATAATATACTCATGATCGTTCCTCCAACAGATCCTATTAAAACAACCTTCCAATGGAGACGATGCCTCTTACCAATGTACGTCCAAGGTCTTGTTCTGATGTGTGATGAGGATCAGAATGCCGAGGTGATCCCTGTGTAAGAACACCTACCCGTTTTTGTTTCTTAACGAATCCCCGTGATCCAATATCATCTCCTGAAAAAAGAGTAAGAAAAAAATATTATGATCAAGGGACCATCACAAAGGTCTATTTCGCCTGTTTGGTTTGCTGCTTCTTATATAAATGTGAATCAGCTCCTATGAAGTCCCACGTAACAAAAGCAAGGTTTGATGTGTAGTAATGAAGTTCGACATCATTGTTATATTGTCGCAATGTTGTGATTATTGTGGGAGAATTGAGGACGCAGAAAAGAGATTCTCGCTAACTTTTGGGCAGTGAGAAAGCGGTACTCTGCCTTGGAGATCTGGCTGCGCATATGTATATATCTTCTTGCGTTTTATCTGTAGGGTTATGTCTTCTTTTGCTGTTTATGTGGATATTTTTTCGTTGGATCTGTTGTGTTTTTGTTGAGAGGTAATTGTACAGTCTCGGAACCTGTTCCACTTTCCATGGTAGAAACGTCGTGTGGTTGCTGATGCTGTAATTTTTTTTCTTTCTTGTTCTTTGGAGACATTGTATTCTATTAATGCTGCTGGAATTTGTGCTAAGTGAAGATGGTCCGATCGTGCCGAGTTAATAAGATTACTGTTTGTTTTGTCGAAATTTTGGATTTTACCTGTTAGTCGGACGTATCAAGTGCTAGCAGTAAATCTGATTATCATCAGATGGAGTTGATTTTGTGGTTTTCTCCTTCAGATTCATATGCAAGATAGCAGTTGTTGTGCTTGCATAAGATGAATAAATGCGAATTGTTCTTTTGCCTTCCACGGGAATCTTCGACATGACTAGCAAATGACACACGGGTTAACCACAAAACATCACAATGATACTATTGAAATCTCTCTAATATAAGCTATCATTGTTAGCTTTCAATACAACACTTTAGACAGAGCAGCATCTGGTTACACATTACTACCCCCATCAATCGCAGATCCTTGAATTTGAGTTTTGTTGAACTCTTCACGTAAAGGGGAGCCAGCGAATGTGAGGTGTTGGAATTGGATGGTTATAGTCTTGACGGCATTCCACCAGCGACAACAAGAGTTTCTCCAGTGATATAAGCAGCATCATCTGAAGCCAAGAAGGCGGCAGCTGAACCCATGTCTTCTGTGGTTCCAAGCCTATTAAGAAGAGTTTTATCCTCGATCGACTTCCTCTGTACACAAAGAAACAATATCGTCTCTGGCAACATCAGAAAAAACAAACGAATCTAATGCAAATTCCTGATTCACGTTTGCACTCAAATAGGTAGCATCGCATGCTTTGAGTTTAACATGTACTTACAACATGCGCATTGCTCGTGATGAAATCGGCGAAATGGGTGGGTACAAAACCAGGCGCGAGGCAATTCACACGGGTATTAGGCCCCAGTTCAGCGGCCAAAGCCTATAACAAAAGCAAACTGTTAAAACACATCATTTTCTATTTTTGTTTTCGTTTAACCCTCTAAACGCCTGTATCCAACAACCAAATCAAGTACCTTTGTAAGTCCAAGAAGAGCTGTTTTAGTCACACCATACATGGCCAGTGCAGATTCTGGCGAATACCCAGCTATTGAGGAAACCAAAATAACAGAAGAACCGTTTTTAATATAAGGAGCAGCATCCTGTCAAATGATTACGGGAACTCGACTTAGCAGTTGTAGCAAAAAAGAAATGAGTAATGCTATCTCACGTCACCACTGGCCGACTCCACACAATTCAACAAAAAGGCGAATAAAACAAGCGGTCAACGAATGAAACAAACAATTAATGATTTAGGCCGTCCATAATATCTTTCAGTGATGCATCGATTACAAATTGTGGACAAATAAAGACAAAGAGGATATAGCGTCATTGCACTAAGTTCACCTGGAGAAGAAGTATAGAAGCTTTGACATTGATTTCCCATAACTTGTCAAGGGCAGATTCTTGGGTTTCCAAAATGGTATTGACAGTTGGATTGACTGCTGCATTAGATACTACGACGTCTATCTTGCCATATTTCTGCATGAAAACAATCAGTATGCTATCAACTATTAGATGGTAGCAATGGTGAAAAGAGTGTAAAAAAAACAAAAAAACAAAAACAAAAAGGAGAGAACTCCATGCAAGTGAAAAGAGAGTGATACATGATCAACAAGTTAACGACCAAACCTAACCCAAAGCCTCCAAAAAACAAGGATGTGGCCAAATGGGTTCTACAAGATGAGAAATAATAATGGGAAGGTCACCAAACTATATACGAGCAAAGACACATTCACTCAGTTTTTAACGTGAAACGTGATGATTGACATCATCTGTGTTGATGTCTCAAAGAGCTGTCTTCTAGAAAAGTTTCAGCTGATACCGATTTTCCTTGGAAAACCTAGGGTGGGTGACTCTTCTATTGGCTTTGTCAGAGCTGTTTGGAAGGATCCAAAGTCATAACATTGCATGAAACAGATTGTTACATCCAACCAGGGAGCTTTGGAAGGTAAATAATTCAACGTCCCATGAGTAGATTATACATCAGAATCTACCAGACATCACATTAACAATCTCACATACCTCTCAAACAAAAATAAGTTTGTTTTTCTTTTTTCCCTTTGGAAACTATATAAGGTACCGATTCCCTGAAACTCGGACAGTTCTGAAATAAAACTATTCACCAGCCTACATTCTGCAGATGGATAGAAGCATGCGTTTTCAAGATTAATAGAGAAGTTATTTCCTACAAATCCATAAAGCAGCATTTGATTAGCTCATGCCAACGCCTATGAGTACATTCCCTTCATACTGAAGTTCCATGTTTCCCAAAGATCATCTTGATCAAACTAATACCAAGACTTCATCCTATGACTAATCTCACAATTGAATGAGACTGAATAACTCAGCCATCCAAGACCGATCGCTTTGCAGCTCAAAACCACTCTGCATCATTAACAGTAACACACAGACCCTAGAATCCATGACCGCATCAGAAATTGCTCAAGCTAAACCAGAATCGAATCAAGCAAATAATTATTAAATTCAGCTCCAAAACCCTACAATCCCATCATGATCGAAATAGTCCAAGCCCGATCACTCACCTTGACAGTCTCATCAATCAAGTTCTTCCTCTGTTGTCGATTAGAAACATGACAAACAACACCCAAAACCTCAATCCCTTTCCTCCTCAGCTTCTCCACTGCCTCATCCACATTCTTCTGCAAAATCAAACCCACCAAAAGAACACCAATCCATTTCAATTCCACCACATACCCACCAAATTCAATCACACCCAAAACACAAATCTTGAGCTTTTGATTCAAGAAAACAAAAAGGGCAAAAAAAAAATTGGTTAAAAAAAATTGAATTTGGGTGCAAAAGCCCACCAAAAAACACAAACCCCGTTCAATCAAACCACAAACCCACTAAATAACACCAAATTCAAGCACATCTACAACACAAATCTTGAACCTTTTATTCAAGACAACAAAAGGGTCCAAAAAAAGGGTAAAAAATTTGAATTTGGGTACAAACCCCACTAAAAAAACACAAACCAAGTTCAATCAAACCACAAACCCATCAAATTAAACCAAATTCAAACACACCTACAATACAAATCTCGAACCTTTGATTCAAGAAAACAAAAGGGTCCAAAAATTTGGGTGTGAAATTGAACCTGCTTGCGAGATGAGACGACGACTGAGGCACCTTCAAGGCCGAGGCGTTCGGCGATGGCGAAGCCGATTCCTTGTGTTGATGCTGTCACGATGGCTACCTTGCCCACGAATCTCTTTCCAATCTTCTCCATTGATGGGATTTTGAGCTCAATGGGAAGTTGAAATGTAGTGTTGTTCTTCGATGTCGAGTGAATAGTTGGGTGATTGGTCAACAACGTTTTGATAAACGAATATGAACTTCTTGCACATGTAATGTATGTTCTTAATTTCGTCATTTTAAGAAAAATTGTATAATAATATTCAATGTTCATTTACGTTTAGATATTCGTTATTATCTGTGACTTGTAAACGATGATTATGGGAATTGTATTTTATATATTGTATCGCAAATTTAAACATATTAAACAATAAAAATCAAAATGAATATAAAAATGTAAATAAAATTTTTATTGGAAATTTCTTTCCAATGATTCTATATTATAAGACCTTTCAATCAAAATTATTTGTTATTCCCTCGTTTGAAACGGCATACAGTTCGAAGTTGAGTTTGTGACGATTAGACATCATTTTTCACAAAATTATTATGACACACTAATAATGATAGATTAAATTATAAACTTCAATCTTAAGTCAAAAGAATACGAACGAAAATTACTCCAACTATGCGCCGTGACAAAAAAAATGAGACAAAGGGAGCAACTTTGTGTGTTGTTATATAAATCTAACGATAGAGATTTGAAATCAAGGTGAATCAAAAAATAATGAAATAAATTAAGGAATGATTAAATACAGAGCAAAAAATTAGTTTCACAGCACGTACGTTTTATGATAAAAAATAACCTTACCAAAAATAAAAAATTATATTGGATTTAGTCATTTTTGCTCTATATTTAATCCTACCCTTAAATTTAAAGGAAAACTTTTGAAAAAATTACACAAATTCCATGAGATCTCCATCATCGGATTTGCTTAATAACACGCAATGTTTAATGTTGCCAACAACAAAAACAAATGACCTTGATGGATTTGTGACTAGTCATAAATAAACTTATACCCTTGAATTTGAAAATCAAAACTTATATTTATGTTAAGAAAAAAAAAGAAAAATCAATTTTAATTTCATCCCTAGATCTCCAAATCCAAGTAATTAATCACAAATAAATTTATTTTTTACTAACCATAAATCCATTTTTTTCCTTTTTCATTCGGGTCATGTCATGTGTATGTCTTGAAGTAAGTTTTGACTGGCACTATCGAACAAGCAAATATAATGATGTTACGAGGAAAATTAAACCCATCAAAAGATTAATGATGTTTTAAGATGTATACTTTACAATACGTTCTCATACATAACCGTAACCACGCATATTAAAGATGCATGTTCAAACATATCAATCTAATGCAATAAACAATCTATATATAAATGAGATGGATGCAAATTGATTATTGTATATCACTGCAAGAAAATCAGGAAACAAAGATTGTTGGCTCTACTAAAAATCCGGCAGACTCCAGTGTTGGCTGATAAAAAAACACAGGTAACAACCAACAAAGATTCAAGAAATATCAAGAAACAAGTTCAATGTACACGAACTCAACAGATTAATCACCATAACGGAGCCCTAACTGGAACTCCTTTCCTATGTCTCTTCCTGAAAGAAGTCGGAGGACGACTCGGAGCCACAACACGAGCTTGATCTTCGTCGACGACAACTTGATATTCATCAACGACGACATAATAGTTGTCAAAGTAACATTGTATTGAACAAAAGCGTGACGCCTTTCTGAAGGTCCTGTACTCCATCATCACCCCACACACCTTACAGTCGCGGAACTGGTCAACACTTTTCTTCTTTGAATCCTTCGTCGTATCAGTCTTCGTGCTTTTTAACCTAAACACGAACCCTCCGTTGATCGCGTACTGGTGCAGTTCAGACACATTGATCCCTAACTTATCCCCGTCTTTGACGTCTATGTGTGGATCCCTTGAGGCGTATTTTACTCGAATGACAGGGTGATTATTATGTAGTCGTGTTTCCTCTGCTCTACCGAAAGCCTTCCCCTTGCATTGAGTACAGAAGAGCGGACGCCATTTTGGGTCCCTTTCGCTCTTCGCTGCACTAAACTCTGCATCGAACAATGCAGTTAACCATGATGGATATGGCGTCGTTGTAGGATTGGACATGGCTTTCTTTCTTGATCACTTCTTGCACGAAATTCTTATGTGATTTCTAGAGTAGATGGTCGCATGTATCTATACAAACAATGAAAAATACGATAAGATGAAAGTGCAGCTTTTTTGTTTTAGATTTTGTAAAGTTTTATCTTTTTCATGAAAATACGGTTTATCAAGTTTAGACTTGAGATCACTATATCTTTGAGCAATTTATTTGAAGATGGAAAATCTGTTGAGGCCTTGAATCACATAAAGATAGATAGGCCTTAAATCACACATAAAGACAGATAATCACATCGGAATAATTAGGAAGGTTACCTTGTAGTCTAATCGTGGAGGGAACATCTTTAGAACATAGGGACATTAAAAATTTTATGATGTATTATAAAGTTCTGAATATCTTTGTTACTATGAGCCATAACACAAAGATAAAAAATAAAAGAATTCTATTACACGATATTTATCAGTATCTATCAGTAAATTTATCAGAAATTTATCTGATACCATATGACATTAAAACGCTTCCATTTACAGCCATGCAGCTTAATAATCATGAAAAGGAAAGATAAGCTTAAATTTGATACATAATCAAAGTATGAATCCCCATTCATGTACATCCTTCTACGAATGACACATCATTCCAAATATCATGCTCGATCGCTCTTAAGCGAGAAGTGAAGTGCCATGTTCTAAATTGAAAATATTCGAGCATGATTCTGCATGAACACAATAAAAATCATAGAAATACCTTAGCGATTTGGCTTGTGAAAAATTATGTAACCACTGATAACATATCGCTCACTCTCATCTGATGTTGGTTCCACTAATGCCTAGAAAGAAGTTACAAGTTCAAAATCATACTTCATCGATGTCTCATTGGATTTCAAAACCCAGGAGTTATCTACATAAGCATGCCTCGGTGTATAGAATCGGAGAGATTACAACAATCATGGACTTAAAAAGTCCTAGCACCATCAAACCACGAATGAAACTCTTTAATCGTATGGATTTCTGAAGTTCTTCAACAAGTCAGGGATGTCATATCCGAGCATGTCATCTACGCCTTGCACCAACTTGGGCTTCAATTTCTCAAACTTGTCAAAACTATAACCGCTTAGAACTTCTCGGAAGTGATCAATGTATGGAAAATCGCCCGCTGGTAGATGAAACTCCCTTTGAACCTGTTTCACAATGCGCATCATCGGCACAAGTTTCGTGAGATTGATGACGCAATTGCAATGTATCAGCATGTTCAGAAAACAATCTTCATCAATATTAGGTTTTTCTTGAGGCGGTCATGAGACCAGACAAAGAAAAGAGGAGAGAAGGCACGGACCTTTGCGAATTCATCCTCAAGATTATCAATTAGGCGTTGTTGAGCTTTGCTCTTCCCCATCATAGCAGGCATCTCTTTTTTGAGATGACTGATGATATAAGCATGAATCTTGGCAGCTCTCGCTCGTTTCACAAATTCATTTATCTAAGACAATTAAAGTTGAAGTTAGAAATTAAATAAAACAGCCAATGGTCCAATAATCAGAAAGAAAACAGTGGCGCACCCGTCTATCACAAGCCTTCTTAGGAATATCTCTCAAGTCAGTTAGGAGATCATTTTGCTCTTTCTCGAAAAGTTCCTTTCCTATAAGACCAACAACGTCTTCATTGATCGGTTTATCATTAAACGATCTGCAAAAGTAACAGAAAGCCAAAATTGTAAAACATACAGCAAGTATAAATCCTAGCATTAGAGTCAAAGAAGTAAATTTGATAATGAGTTTTTTTTTTCTTTTTTTTCAGACACCAACTTAAACCCAGCCTTTAATAGTCCTCACAAACATAGAATAATCAAGACCATCATATGATATCCAACATCAGCTACACAATGATGCATATCAGTGACCTATTCAGATGAGTTCACTTTGAGCCTTGAAATGACAATGTACAATGATCAATATCGTTCAGGATTCAACTCATTCCAAAGTAGGCACAACCTAAATGCAAAAGCAGGGATGGAAGACCATTTCCAGCATGACCATTTTCTTTCGCGTGAAAAGGACTAATTCATGAAGGATGGAGGGATGTGAAGAGATCATTCTTACCCAATGTAGACACGAACAACCTCTGGTGTATTCAGGACTTTTCCAAGAGACCACATCAAAGCTCCATATACTCTCATAAGCTGTCATGAAAATTGGCACGTAAACCAAATAAGAGTGTAAAGAAGAGTGTAACAAAGAAGAGTGAGTGTAAAGAAGAGTGTAACACTCTTCATGAAGAACCCATTAAAAACAAACATCCCGAGCAAAGAAGAGTGTAACACATGGATTATCGAGCCTTACTTGTTGAGTGTCTACTTGATCAGCTTTGTTCAGTACAACCCGTATCTTGTCATCGTGACCACGTAGAGATGAAATAACACGCTTAAACTCATCACTTATATCCAACTTGTGTGGATCAAACAGCAAAAGAATCATGTCACATTTTGCAGCAAACCATGATATGACACCAGTGAAATCGTAGCTTCTCTGGGTTCTTTGTTTTTCACCTGACAGCACCCCGGGAGTGTCAACAAAGGTGATATGCTCTAGCAACTGCACGAATGTAACAGGAAGTTAATAATCATATTCAGCAGCAGCAACACGAAAAACTATAAAAGCTGCCAGGAAACTCACCGGATGAGGCATTTGAGAACACTGAAATTTTGACAAGAATGCACCCCCAAAATTAGTGAGGCCTCTAAATGGCATATCGGCTTGAACTGCGATTGTGTTTCCAGGAATACTCCTCTCATCAGGTCCAGACTGAAAATCATGCAATGCAATAACAACAAATCAGTTTGAATAATATTACATTTAATAATGAAAAGGCAAGGAAACACAATCCTTCGCCTATTTCTAGTATATTTCATTCAAGATTGAGATCATCATACCATGACAACAACAAAGCGATCAGTTGTAGGCTCTGGTCCAATGTGGGCTCCTGTTAAGACAAAAGAGACTTCATTCCAGTTCCCATAATGTTACACCGTAGGGATAAGAGGGTGAGCATGTTGAGGGAATTACTTCACCTGGATATTCGCATTGAAGCAAATGCTTTATAAAAGTGGTTTTGCCCGTTGAGTACTGACCCAACAGCATTACCATGGGTTTGGCATCGAAGTCACTGTTTGTCTACACAAAAACATGAATGATATTCAATAACCAAAGTGGGGAGAATCATGTATTCATTTGAGATACTACATTATTAACATGGAACATGCATAAGATGCGAAAACAGGGAAGCAACTAGTATGAAAAGGGAACATGCTACCATTAACTAACCAGTGCAGGTGACACAAAATCATGGAAGCGATATGTAGTCTCCAAAGGACTGAGCTTTTCAATGTAGAGCCTCTTCAATCCATCAATTATAGATGTGACAGCACTGAGGGACATCTGAATACACCAAAATACCATTTATAAACATGTTATGCACATAATGATAACTTTGTCTTGTATCTAGACATTTACGTCTCAAAATGATCTGGACACAGACAAAACAAGAGGGAAAAATTTGATCAGTGAAGAATAGAGACTCAACGATGAATGTGAAAATTGGATACCTTCTTCGAAGATTTTCCATTGAACCAATTAGCAGATTGAGAAGATTGTGTCTGTGCAGTACCTATTGCAACAATAACAACATCAACTCACGGACATTCTACAAGCCAAATAATTGTAGCTTCATTGTCTCAAACTACCTTACATACCATTTACTTCAGAAGCAGTATAAGCTTTGATGGCCTTCTTCTTCTGCGATGAGTAAGAAGACAGTGAACAATATAATCAACGCAACTTTAATATAAAAAGTACCTAAACTACCAATAAAAAGAATCAGATCGCTACCGCCATCAATGCATCCAAGCCCTCCATTACTGGAAGCTGAATTTCTTCAGTGTTACCTATATCCAAACAAAAAATAATTTGCGTTTCAGGAGTAAAGGCTTCTCAAATAATAATTGTAAGCTGAAGACCTTTGAGATCAGTGAATACAATATGTCGGAATGAACCTGACGTAGGAAGGACGCACAATAGATTCTATATATCGTTCTAGTGGACCGAATGTTAAATATTGTCCTAAAACACGTGATAGAACTTCGAACCCAGCCGGGCTCCCTAAATCCATGGTGAAGTTGGATTCCAAAAGAGAGAATAAATCGTGTAACATTGTTTAATAGCAACCTAAAAAAGAAAAGACCGCCTAACTATGAAGACATTAACTAAGGATAAGATATAAATCCTAATTAATCAGATATTTGTATCTTGATTCGGAATTCCGCATTAATATCTTCCAGCGGTATCGAGGCCTAACAATCACCAGGTGATATTCTTTCTTTCGTACCTTTTTCCTTTCATGGTACTTGAAATAAAAATATTATGAAAAATTCAGATGAAGACCAGAAAGTATAAAAAGAAAAAAGAAAAAAAAAAAAGACAGATCATGCATACTTGCCTGCACTTTGAAGCAAATCAGGGGTCAATTCTGCTCCTGCTTGAGCCGAAGAAATCAGCTAAATGAAGTGAAAGATTCCAGAGAAATTTGAATCAGTACCCATAATCATGAGAATTTACTTTCAAACTTAGTGAACCTGAAAGCTCTTGAAAAGAATTGTGTATATGACGACAAGCTTTAAAAAAAAAAACATAAAAGCAAGGATGATTTAATACCTGCATTGCAGTGATGAACTCTCTAAAACCCAAGAATCCTTGTCTTTTTGAATCAGCAAGAGCCCAAACCTTTAAGAACATTAGCAGCTCATGGTTATTACGTTAACCAAAGTATCAATAATACAAAGAGGCAGCATATTTAGTTAATCTATAAAGAAACTCAGATCAAAGTACCAAAACTAAATGAATCAAGTCCACCATTACCCGTGAAAAAAATGAGACAACAGTTAATACTGCAATTTTAAAGGATCCAACAGGATTTGGAGAGCAGATTTCCAACAGTTAATAACTCCACTCATGCTCCAAATTGGGAAACCACTAACAATATTTCAAAAGACCTGATTTCCTTTTACAAGACCACAAGTCTCCATCAGACATCAAATGCACAACCTTAAAGCAGAAAACATTGTACTCCTAACAATCTCATCAAAACGAGCATTTGCTACAACAAACTCCACGCCCGACCTATTCAGTTCCCGTCTTCCTAATCACAAAAGTTGAAAACCCTTCCCTCTAAAGTCCCATTTATGGTATTGTTTCTCCCAGATCTTGAAGACGTTCCATCAGCAAACATGCATAACCTTCAATATTATCTACAAATTACTCCTTTCTTTCATCAAATCTCTTGAATTTCCCTTATAACTCCTAGTCATGGACCTTATTCTTCCCTTTCCATATAGTTCCATATTTTACAGAGATAACATTACAATCCAAACCCAAACCAACAAGTTACAACACCACATCACCGAAATTCAAATCCCAATTACAAGTTGCCTTCACAAACAATTCCATAGGCAACATCACAAATCTCAAACTCCAGAAAACATACTCCATCCGTCCCAAATTAAATGAAACACTTTGACCGACACGAGAATTTATGTACATGTTGAGTTTGTGTGGATTTTAGTGAAGAAAAAATATTTTTTCAATAATAATGGGTTGATAGATTTGTTATTTTTTACATGGAATGTTATCACGTTTCATTTATTTTGGGACAATTCTAATAAAAAAAACTGTTTCGTTTAATCGAACCCTAGCAAACATCAATCCAAGTCCTCATTCCTCACCTGTTTGAGCTCCGCTCTCGACAGCCCCGACATCCCGAAGAACTTCGTCGCGTCGTTCCCCGTCATCCGTCCATCTCCATCTACAAAACCACAACCACAAACACTAACACATTAATCGAATCAGCTGCCACAAATCGGAATCGAATCCATTCGATTTCTGACTTATTCGAACCTGAATCGGCGACGGCGAACCATTGCTGGTAGATCTTCTGGTGATCCTTCGAGCACGAGCTGATCGATCCCGCGATGATTTCCATCTATTCGTCGTTGACCGCCGAAGACCGAAAGAGAGAGAGAGAGAGAGATATGGGGATTTTTTTATTTTATTTTTTTGAATTTGAACGGAGGAGAGAGAGAAGGGTTTGGGTGGGGCAGCTGTGCTGGGAGCGTGAGTGGGACGGCGTCGTTTTGGGGATGGAAGTGCAATGTACCAAATGGTTTCTTTGGGGGGGCAAAAGGGGATGAGGTTGGTCTGAGAGCATCAGTTCGATGTGTCGGGCTGTGTTTGAAAAACCTTGAACTCAGGCGCCACTTGATGAAATCTTTGTGAAGTGGAAGATGCGTCTTTCGGTATGTACATCCTTTATTCTCCTGAATTTTGATTGTTGAAAAAAAAAAAAATGAGGCTAATGTAACGTTAGTTATCATAATATTTTTTTTAATTATTGGATCAACAATTAAGAGGAAAAAAAATTAAAGCAATTTAACATCTATTATATCCAACGATTAAAAATAAGATTACGATAGTTAGTGGGGTAACGTTACATTAATCTCTTTTTTTCGGGAAAATAATTATCATAAAAGAATAAATTAATTTTGATAATCAATCAAAAATCAAGTTACGCCCTTCGTTCCATATTAATTATAATGTTGCGCGGTAACTGTATTAATCATTATGCATTCCACTACGATATTTTTTTATTAATAAACGATATGATGCGAATGTCATTTTGTGTTAGAGTTATAATTCATGAGATATACTATATTTGATATTTCAGGATAAATTTAATAAAAAAAAACATCGTTTGTTCGTCCCGTAGATCATTCATATTATCATCATCTTTTTTGCTTATATGCATATGGAGTGTAATCTTTTTTAGACGGAAAAAATAATAGGTAACTTTGTTTGTAAAAACTTCAATTCAGGCACCACATGATCATGGATCCTTCATAGTACTAGCCAACTCTCATCATTCCACAATAGATTAATATAGGGGATTTGTCTATGCAAGTTTTGAACTACGAGACCGGATTATTATTGTTTTATGCAAATTTGTCATCAAATATTAATTGTAGCATATGTCGTGTTTTCTTATGGTGTTAAAAAAAACTACTTAGATCATGTGCTTTGTATACTTATCTGTGTGTTCAAGTATTGTCGAGAATGTACTCAAATTGAAGTCAATGGTCCAAAACATAATACATTATTCTAGATGTGGTTCACTGCTTGCTCGTTAGCGTGTTACCAAGTCTATATTTCAAGTAGAAGGGAAAAAAGTATTTAAGTTTCCGACATTTCTACAACCACTCTACAAAGCTTTGGAACGCTGTTTCCAAATGTCATAAAAAGGTAGCTGACCATCCACCGAATAACTTATAACCTCTGTTAACATTTTACGGCACTTAGAAAGGTAACCATATGTCAATACCCACGTAGCAGATAATCAAAGTAACCAGGGGTGATGTATGGATAATAATACAAC
>JAOVYX010018289.1:0-20439 GCA_035668315.1 Drosera spatulata | reverse complement strand
AACCAGAAGGCCCCCCTCCCCCCCCCCCCCCTCCCAAAAAAAAAAAAAAAATTTAGCATTGCCCAAAATGTGAAGATAAGCAATAAACACAAAGGATAAGAAATACCCGATAGGCTCAAGATTATGGTGGAGAGTGTCATTGAGACGCATGTTATTGATAGATCATCCTTACTATATCCTCAACAGGACCACCTTGAAATTTCAATTGATTATATATTGTAAAAAGCATCTGACTCGACTACTGTAACCGTGCTTCAATTTTGCTCAATTTTTTCCTTACGATGCTGCTCCCCTCTATCTTTTATAATTTTGAATGAAGGATTTGAAAACTGTATGAGGTGGCTGTGGTTATGGATGTCTAGAATTCGCTACACAATCTTCTTCATCCTTTAATTCCATTCATTGTTCAAGTCTAATGAGTGCTACATTATGTCTCTCTTGTTATGGAATGATTGGATTTTTCTCTCACGAAGTCATTTCTAGTCTCAATCTACACACACTAGTATCTCTTCTCTAGCACTATGATCTTGGTAACATAATTTCCTCATGTTATCATAAACTTGATAATAATTGTTTTATATTTCATGCATGCTCTGTTTACATTATAAGTTGATCAATATGTTGGAATCATTTTGTCATTATCATTTATATTCGACTTAATAATAGATTTTTTTAATTATGTAAATAATAGATGTTAAATATTAAGAAAACAATCAAATTTTAGTGGAATCAAATAGATGCTAATATATTTAAGAAAACAATCAAATTCTATCTACGAAAAAGTACATGGTTCCAATTCGGTTATGTTGATATTTTAGTGGTAATTATAGTGTAAATTATCAATCCTCCTCATCCGCACATAAGCTCGAAGATACAATTACTGGATATGATGAAGAAGGTACAAGATAAGCATACTTGAGGTGGGATGGTTGAGGCTTTAACTCGAAGGTAGGAGTTTCATCCTCTTTCTTTGGCGGATCACATATCAAAGGCTCAACTCTAGAATCCGTATAGAAAATAGTAGAAGAGTTCAGCCTTAGCACGTATTCCGTCAAAGAAGGGTCTTCTTCATCTTCCTTGCCCAAGAGATACGCTTCAAGAGACTCATCATACATGTTGTCAAAAGTTTCTTGGGCACATTCATCCATCATATCCAAATGCATACAAGAAGGTACTTCGTCATGACACTTGATTTCTTTGAACACATCAAGCGTCACCTTCTCGTCTTTAATGCTAAAAGAGACCTTTCCATTATGCACTTTAATGATAGTGCTTCCCATAGCCAAGAATGGACGATCGAGAATAATAAGGACCTCGTTATCCTCCTCCATGTCGAGTATAATAAAATTTCCCGAAAAGATAAGAGATTCCAATTTGATGAGCACGTCTTCAATAATGCCACGAGGATAGATGATAGAGCGATCTGTGAGTTATAGAGATATAGTAGTAGGACGTGCGTCCTCAAGCTTCAATTTCATGAAAACCGACAAAGACATCAAGTTAATGGAACCTAGATCACATAAATCTTTAGAAAAGACACGATTTCCAATATAATATAATTCCTGGGATCCTTAAGCTTTTGTGAAAACCTGCATTGAATAATAGCGCTACACTCCTCATTTAGCTTTACGGTTTCAAACTCTTCGAGCTTTCTCCTCTTAGATAGGATCTCCTTTATGAACTTAGCATAACTTGGCATTTGAGCCAAAGCATCAACAAACAGAATATTGATATGAACACGTTGAAATACCTCAAGAAACCTCTCAAATTGCTTATCAAGTTTATGCTTCATGAAACATTATGGATATGAAACTTTAGGCACATAAGAAGAAGGATTATCGGGAAAGCGTTTAGATGTAACCTTGGACTTCTCCTTAGAAGAAGAAGTCTCTTCAATCACTTGCTCCTTTGGGGTCTCATGGATAGAATCATTCGCCTTGGTAGTGTTGGGATCCATCTCCTTTTGGGGCTCATCTTCATTAGGCCATTTTGGGTCCTTTAACACCTTTCCACTTTTAGTAGAGCCACTTTGACATGCATTTTAGGATTGGTTTCAGTCGTGCTAGGCAAGGTGTCTTGAGCTCGAGATGTCAAGAGCGATGCGATTTGCCCAAGTTAAGTCTCCAATTTCTTCAACGAGGCTACATGGTTTTGCTAGATGGTCTCTTGCGTTTGGTAGCTCTCATCCGACTTAGCTATATACTTTGTTAGGATGTCTTCAAGGTTGGGCTTTGGCAGTTGAGGAGGATTTGGATTGAATCCCGGAGGTGTGAAAGCGGATTCATTGTACTTCGATTGCAAACCCGGATTATTTTTAGCACTATTCGGGTTGTAGTTGTTGTTGTCCCGAGAAGGTCGCATGAAGCCTTGTCCATACGCCACTTGCTCCATCGATTGAACTTGCACCACGTGAACATACAATTGGCATTCGGTACTCCCATGAGTTCCTCCACACATGTCACAAATAAGAGAAGAGGGTGCTTGAATGGCATTGACTTGTGTATTTGAGGAGCTAGCCGAAAGAGCACTAACTTGCTACGTGAGGGCATCGAGTTGCTTTATGATGGATGTTGTCGTATCAAGCTCTAGCATACCCGGTGCTTTCTTGTGAACTTTGATGCGTGTGAAAACATACATCGTTTTCTTAATTTTAGTGATGGGTTTTTGTCTATTTTAGACTTATTTTGAGTCGTTTTAATTCCTTTTGTTGTTAAAGCGTCGATACTATCGTATTTCTTGTTTTTATTGCAGGAAAGAAGAATATATCATGATTTTGATCGTGAGCTGCGTGAAAGGAGAATTGAAGATGATTTTCGAAGTTCTGGTGGATCATGAATAGAGGTTGATCTTTGACGGTGCATATCTATCTTTGTTGGATCACCATCATAGCGGAGTTGTAATCGGCTGTTTGTAAACCAATTTTCATTGGTTGTTAGTTTAATACTCTATCCCTAGTTGTGTTGTAATGAATCATTACAATTGTCAGTTGGATTTGTTGCTTTCATTCATGACTATTGTAGCGTAAAACCTTAGTATGGCGTAATAGTTTGATCTCTTTTATGGATTCTTATGAGACATGATTTTTGTATTTATTAATTTCATGTTAAAGACTTGTGATATTATTTTCATGTGTTAATACATTCTTATTGCCAATCCTATGTGTCATGATTGATCACCTTAGTACATAGGAGAAGCATGTATGAAGTGAAGCCATTCTCTTTTGGTTGATGTTTGTAGCAAGTTTATAGGTTAATGACATTCTATTTTGGTTAATCTATGATCACATGAAAATGAGCATAATATAATGCTAATCTGTGTTAGGTTATATTATGAGGTGTTAGAGAAAGAATTGTAATGCGACATGTTTAGTTTATGTTACATTCTCTTTTGGGCATAGAGTGAACATGTTAGTTGGGTTATGACATGTTTTATGGTAACTAATAGTTTTATCCATAACTCTCTCTTTTTCGAGCTTTATTATGAGCACCTATCATAAATGAACATGAGATGAAATGCTAATCAATGATTGAATCCATAAAGAGTGATAACTATGATCGTCATACACTTTATCAACTCTGATAAGAACCTCTTTAAAACAAAAATTGAAAATCTTTAGTTAAATTGTCTCTTCTCGTTTTATTCTTATTAACAAACCCCCCTCCCTCCCCTCCCTCCCCCAATCTTTAGAGGAAGTTTAGGAGTTCAACAATTTAATTCTCAAAATCTGAAAAGGTCGTTCTCCGTGGGATCAATTTATGCTCATCACTTCTACATTATCATAGAAGTTGTAGCAACTTACGACGGGGTTCTATCAAATTTTGGCACCGTTGTCGAGGAACAGCGTGAATTAATTTGTCTACTATTGATTTTTTTTTCTCTTTGTTTTATTCTCATTTTGTAGCATGCAACTGAGGAGTGGACGAAAGATAGGAGAAAAGATTCAACACATTGTTCGTGAGTTCAAGGAACGAACTTCACCGATTGTACGAGGTGAAACATCATCGAAAAAGGCTCCTAATCGACCTATTGGTGAGATCCTTTCAATTGTTGATATGGCTGAACCTGTGAATGAAATTTTAAGCTTAATTTCAGATTTCTTCAAAAGCTATCATCTTTTCATGGCCTTCCGGACGAATACCCACATAGGCACTTGAATGAGTTTAGGGTAGTATGTGCTAATATGAGACGCGACGGAGTGAATGCTGAAGTAATTAAGCTTAGAGCTTGTCCATTTATCGTCCAAGATGCCACAAAAAATTGTCTTTATGATTTGCCTAAAGAAACCATAAATACTTAGGTGCACATGCAATCTCTATTCTTAGATAAATATTTTCCCACTTCAAAAATCATCAAAACTTTGCTCATTCAGACAAAAGAAGGGGGGAACTACTACATGAGTATTGGGAAAGATATAAACTTCTTGTCTCAAGTTGTCCAAATCATCAATATTTTGAGAACTTTTTGATTCGCTATTTTTATCAAGGTCTTTGTACAATAGATCGTGGTCTTGTCGATGCAGCATGTGGTGGTGATCTTTAGATAAATAACCACAAATTGCACGTTAAATCCTCCAAATATAATAGCTAATTCCCAAGAATTCAATCGCGATGAGGATCTCTCTCGTGATGCAAAAGAAATATCAAGTTCTTGAAGTTCCACTTATCAAAAGTTTGATCGTTTGACAGACCTAGTCACCTTGATGGTCCAAAACAAAAATACTGTTGCTCCAGTCAAAGCCTGTGGAATTTGTTCTGTTCCTGGTCACACAACTGATGTTTGCCCAACTCTTTATGGTAATGAGCAAGCCAACGTGATGGGTCATGTTCCTGTCCTCCTAGGCTAGGAAATGCCAAGAATATGACTTATAATGAAGGGTGACAAAATCATCCAAACTTTACGTGGAGAACTGACAATAGGAATTTCAAACCAATCAGTTACAACAATCCTCCATCAGGGTTCATTGACCAGAATTATCCAAACCAAATTCCTTAAAACACTAATGATCAATCATTAGAGGAACTCGTGAAAGTAATATTTCGAAGTTCAACTAGTTTTCAAAAAGAAATACGTACCAGTATTTCAAGTGTTGAAAGCTAAGTAAGTCAATTAGCACAAGAAGTCAACAAACTCAAATCTCAAGTAACAAACCAATTTCCGTCACAACCATTGAATCCAAGGGAGAATGCTAATTCCATGACAATGAAGCATGACAAGAGTACAAAAAATATAGGAAAAAATGATAGAGCAAGATCCAGGAGCATTTACTATACCGTGTGTTATTAGTGAAATGATTATTCCTGAATGTGTGCTTGATCTTGGTGCATCTCTAAATGTCACGCCAGCTTCTTTGTTTGCTACTCTTGATCTTGATCTTCTTCTACTGATAAATGTGAAAATACAACTTGTGAATGGACATGTAATTCTTCCTGAAGGTTTAGTCGGTTAAGGTGGGTACATTGACTTTTAGAGTTGATTTTTACATTTTGAAAATGGAAGAAAATTCTATCGACTCATCTGGTTCATCATCTATCCTCTTGGGTAAACCCTTTTTACGCACAAGTAGATCAATTATTGATGTTGATAAGGGTACCCTCAGTATGGAAAGTGAAAATGAAGAATTTTGCTTTAATGTATTTTATGATGAAAAGATAGAGTCAATAGAAATTTGTTATAAGGTTAAAACTCTTGAAAACGAAGCTTTTGATGATCTTGATGACATGAAATCAGTTTTGGATTTTCTTGAGTTTCATTTGAATGATATCCCAGTTACTTCAATCAATTGTATGGAAAATGATGTAGTTAAGGAGGTAATTAAAGTTATGAAAGAAGAAGAAAAGTCCATGATTGATTTTATTGTTGAGCTAGATGAAGAACAATTCTTTATGATTGAAAAAGAAAATATTGATTATGATATATTCCATTCCTTTGTTAACAAGGAAATTCATGAAAAAGAAGTGCTTCCAATTGTTAAGTTGTTTGAGAAAAGAAACCATCAATGATCAAGAAGAAGAGAAATGATAAAATTTGTTATCAAGCAACCATTGAGTTAAAACGCTTTTTTTCTTGTGTTTTGAGGAACAATCTAAAAATACAACGGATGTATTTATGGATGACATGGATGATGAGTATCCAACATTAAATCCACCCTAGTTTTATGTGTAGTCTTGGATCATTGGTTCACGTGTGTCGTCCAAGTTCATTCATCTTCATGAGTCTCATAAACGAGAGAGTTTGAGACACAAATAAGTACACCGTGTACTTGAATTTGGAGTGCTTCTATTCGAGTATCATTAGTTGTTGTATCTTAGGAGACGATTGTCGTGACATCCGTAAGAATCAGAGTGGGGCAAAGTTGTCGTAAGAAAGTGAGTCCAACTCAAGTCTCGACCATAATTTAATTGTTGCATCGTATGTTTGCATTACTTGTTGTTGTTTTGGATTAACGTTTCAGGTTTTGAGATTGATTCGACGAAGTTTGATAACTCGCTCGTTAAAGGTACATAACATTTTACCAATAATCTTAAAATGATTTTTGCATGTATCTTTTTTAATGGGTAATCTGCTCTCTATTCAAGAGATCGAATACCTTTTCTGTACTATTTTGTTTGTTCCTAAGTGATAAAGCACATGGGTACAGAATTCAAGGTTGAAAGAGTTGGAAGGTTGTCTAATTCTGTGGATATCACGATCAATTGCAAAAAATCCAAATCTAAGTAATTTTCCTTGTGTGATACATAATTATGTGTGACAGATAGTGAAGACCTCCAGATCACTTCCTTGTGATCTCTCACTGATAGCAATGTACAGTCCCTTTAATTGTATAGAAATTGATGAACAAAACTTAGAAGTATTAGCCATGATGTTATTAGTATGTTTAGGGTGAAAATTAGGCAGGTATCTGCATTCTAGGTTAGATGCTTGAGAGTAGATGACCACAGATGGAGAACATTGTAGGCCATCAGATGTAGACGACTACAGAGAATTTAGGCTAAACAGCTAAAACATACATGAACAACAAAAGACCTATAAATGCTTCCGATCTGGGATTAATCTTGCATACAAGGGCCAACACAGCAATGCATGGATTGCATCAGATCTGGGTGCAGACAGGGTTGCAGCAATGACTAGGTATAGACGAGGTCTCAACGATACTGAGTGCAAACTAAGTTGAAGTAGACTAGAGTGCAGCAGAGATGGTTGCTTTGGTTGGAGCAGAAGTCTGAGGATTAATCATATCTAAGATTTGAGGTTCAGAGTGACAATACGAGTATTAGAAAAAGGTGAGCTATGAACAGCAGTGAAGGATCACATGTGACAAGCTGTCACCATGAGGTCAAGTACACAGTCATAGGTTCATTCCCTCAACCTATAAAAGGGGATCGAAGAGCTCAAAGAACAGTGCTATTGAACGAGAGATTGAACGTACAAAGTGTGCAAAACCAATCTTAATTCAAAAATAGTTCAAGTGAGCTGAATTGAAGAACAGGAAGAAGAAGGGTTCCCTAGTCTGCGCTGAAGAACAAAAGCTGCAATAGAGTCCAATGAAGGATCTGTGCAAAAGATCTAGGTTCTTTGCCTTGGACAAGTTAGCTAGCTTGTAAAGGGGTTGTCCTGTAAGTCAAAAACAAGAAGATAGTGAATTCACTTCTTGGATCGACTAAACTAGTTACCAAGGAAAGACTGGACTAAGCTCTCGAATTATCAATTGATAATGAGTGTCTGAACTAGTATAAATCCTGTGTTCTTTACTTGCGTTTCATTGTTTTGAATTGTTATAACTGTTAGGAATCAATCACAACAGCAAAAAGAGACAAACTCTCAAAATTTAAGTCTCTGCTGTAGACCTTCTTTGTAGTCTGCAAAGAACATCAGTGCATTGAAATCCACTATTTCGCTGCATTACACTAAAAATTTAAAAGAACCTATTCACCCCTTCCCCCCTCTAGGTTGTACTTGTGGATCTAACAATTGGTATCAACGCTTGACTTTCTAGACTTAACAGTTTTGGAAAGAAAAGATCATATCTTTTGAGTTACTTCTGCAAAGAAGTTACTAACAGTTTATTTTGTGAAGAAATCATGGCTCCTCCAAAGCTACATAAATGCCCCAACAGTGGAGAGCCACCAACATGCTCTTTTGATAAATTCAATCACTAGAAGCCGAGGATGCTTGCACATCTGAATTCAATTGATGAAAGAATACATGATGTGATCACAGATGAGCCATATATTCAAAAGATGCCAGATGCAGTTGATGCATCCAGGGAAGCAGACAAACCCAAGTCTCTCTGGACAAAAGAGGACTGAGATTTGGTGCTGGTGGACAGAAGAGGAAGAAATCAAATATTCAAAACTCTTGATGATGATAAATTTGAAATAGTGGTTCATACAATCACTGTAAGAGAAGCATGGGACGCTCTATTGCTCAAGAATTAAGGAACAAATGAAATAAGGGAAAACAAGAAGGATGGCGTGATGCAGTAGTATGATTGGGTCTTAATGAGATTTGATGAAAACTTGACCAGCTTCTATGAGAGGTTCAATATACTCATCAAAAATCTCAAAACTTTTGGGAAAACTTTTGATAACAAGGAAGTCAACCTAAAGTTCATGAAATCACTTAGTGAGATCTGGAGGACAAAAATCACAGCAATAAGGGAGTCCGGGGATCTTGCCAATATGTCCTTAGCACTACTGTATGGTGTGCTGTATACATACAACCTGAAAGTAGAGTAGAAGAGACAGATTGATGAGGTTAGGAGGAAAACTCTGGCCTTCAAAGCATAAGAGAAAATTCTGAAATCCATGGCAGAAGAGGAAACCAGTGACACCTCGTCTGCAAGTGAATAGGCTATATTAGAAGAACTTGCACTAATGGGCAAGAAGTTCAGAAAGCTGTTCAAGAAGAAAAATCTCAAGTAGAACTTCTCAAACAAGACCAAAGAAACAGAGAAGGAGGTCTGCTAAAACTGTGGAAAGCCAGGGCACTTTGCTGCACAATGCAGACGACCTACACAGAAATCGTCTGCACAAAGGAACAAAAAGGAATATGGCAAAGGAAACTCTGGAAGAAAGGAAAAAGGCAAGGCCTATGATGCTAAAACCTGGAGTGAGACAGACTCAGATGATGAAGAAACAATCTCTAATGCTCGGCTCTCTCTCATGGCAAAGAACGAAGGAAAACAATAGGTATTTGATCTCTCTAAATCAGATGCTACTTTAGAGTAATTGAAGGAGGCACTTCAAGAAACCTCTGAAAGCTTTATTTCCCTCTCAAGGGAACATAAAGAGAATCTCGAGCTGATTGCAAATCTCAAAGAGAATTACAATCTAGCACATGAAGAGATTGATTATATATCAAGTGATCTAGCGATAGCTCAAAATGAGCTGAAGAAATCAGATGAGAAGGTAAAGCTTCTAAATGCAGTAGTGGAAACACTCACAATGAGAAATGCTGAGCTTCAAGCTTAGGTAGATACATGCAATGGAAAGACCCTGAACTTGCAAAAGATGCTAAACATGGGTTAATCCTCACATGATAAGACAAGTTTAGGTTACAAGGACTGGTTGAATGATATCTCACACTCAAAAGTGATTGATAATGTCACAACCAGTCAGAAAGAGGGAAAGGAAACCTCTGCAGAAGGGTAAAGCCTCTACTGAACAAGGAGAGCAGAGGTGTAAGGCCTCTACTGCTCAAACCAAAAGGGTTAAATCCTTCAGCAAAGTAGTAGCACGAACTGGTGTAGAACACCACGATGTGCAGAAGGTCTGGAATTATAAGATTGAAACTAGTAAAAGGCCATACAGACCCCAGTATGCACCAAACTACCCGATATGGAACAATACTTCCAATACTGCATGGAGAAAGCCACATCTGAAGCCTGTCTGCATATGAAGAATGCAGCAGAAGAGATGGAGAAACAGTAGCAGACCACCTAGGGCAATAAGACCAATGATGTACTGCTATACTTAGGGAAAACCTGGCCATAAGTCATTCGACTGTTGGACTCCACACAAGAAAATTATTCAAGTGTGGATGCCTAAAACTAACAAGTAAGGATCCATACTTGTGGGTACCATGAACAAACTTTCAATACTTTATTGGAGGAACAATTGGATGGAACATGGTACCTGAGCAGTGGATGTTCTGGGCATATGACTGAGAACAAAAACATTATGAAAGATTACAGAAAAGAAAAAGGACCCCTTGTCATCTTTGGAGGAGGCAAGGCAGGTAAAACTAAGGGTTATGGAATCCTTGGTACAGGTTCCTTAATCTTTAGTGATGTACCTTATGTTAAAGGTTTAGGACATAACCTACTTTCCATTAGCCAATTATGTGACAAAATTATGATGTCTCTTTTACTCATGATTCATGTCAAGTGAGAGACAAAATCACCAAAGAAGTCAAGGTAATAGGAACTAGAAAAGGAAATATATATGCAGTAGACTTCAATTCATCTCAGTCAGCACAGATTACATGCTTTAATACAAAAGGTGCTGAAGATACAAACTGGCTATGGCATAAGAGATTACCTCATTTGAATTTCAAAACCATAGTTAAATTGTCAATAGAAAACCTGGTGAGAGGACTTCTTCAAATTAAGTTTAACAAGGACAAGTTATGCAGGCCATGCGAAGAGGGAAAGCAGACTAGAGCAAGTTTCAAACCCCTAAACTCATCAGAATCAGTTAGAATACTAGAACTATTGCACATGGATCTTTTTGGTTCAGTTGAAGTAGAGAGTTTGAATAGAAAGAAGTATACCCTATTTATAGTAGATGATTATTCAAGATATGCATGGGTAATGTTCTTGCACAAAAAGAGTGAAACTTGTAGTCTGCTAACTAGATTTCTAAGACAAGTTCAAAACGAGAAGGGTACTGAAATAATCACAATTAGAAGCAATCATGGTACCGAATTTGATCAAACAGGAGTGGATGTCTACTGTAATGACCATGACATTAAACATAATTTTTCAGCACCTAGAACACCTCAACAAAATGGTGCAGCAGAAATGAAAAATAGAAACTGCTAGAATAATGCTTGCTGTTACTAATTTGCCAAAAAGCTTCTGGGTAGAAGCAGTAAACACTACATGCTATGTTCAAAATAGGTGCCTCATACATAAGCTGTACAAGAACACCCTCTATGAACTATGAAAAGGAAAGACACCAAGTGTCAAATACTTTCATGCCTTTGGATGCAAATGCTATATACATAACAATCATAAATATCATTTAAGAAAATTTGACCCTAAGACAGACGAGGGAACTTTTTTAGGGTACTCCACAACTGGTATAGCCTTTAGAGTATATAACAAGAAAACACAAACAGTTAAGGACTCTGTTCATGTGTGTTTTGATGAATCTGAAATATCCATGCGTGATGCTAATGTCTTTAATGAGGAATGCGCATGCATAGATGATGAACAGGATGCAGACAAGAGCTCTGAAGCTGCAGAAAAGGATGAGCAGTCAGCACACACTGAAGAGCACAATAATACAGCAAAGCCAGAGTAGCCCACAATACAACAACAAAACACAACCATTAATCAAGACAAAAAGAGATGTATGAAGGCACATACACAAGATGATATCATTGGAGACAAGGATGCACCTGTGCAGACTAGAAGAGCAACAACCAAAGAATGTATGTCTGCATGCTTCATATCAGACATGGAGCCAAAGACAATAAATAAAGCTCTAAGCGATCCAAACTGGATTGATGCAATGCAAGAAGAGCTAAATGAGTTTCAAAGAAACGAAGTAGGATATCTAGTGCCAAGACCCAAGAATTATCCAGTTGTTGGCTACAAGTGGATGTTCAGAAACAAAACTTACAAAAATGGAACAGTTATCAGAAACAAAGCCAGGCTAGTGGCAAAAGGTTACTCACAAGAAGAACAAATGGATTTTGATGAAACCTTTTCCACTGTTGCAAAACTGGAAGCAATAAGAATGTTCCCTACCTATACTGCATATTAATGATTCAAAATCTTTCAAATAGAAGTGAAGAGTGTCTTCCTCAATGGAAAGCTACAAGAGGAGGTATATGTTAAATAGACTTCTGGTTTTGAAGACTTTGACCATCCACATCGTGTCTACAGGCTAGACAAGGCATTATATGGTTTAAAACAAGCTCCAAGGACATAGTATGAAACTCTCTCAACTTTTCTATGTGAGAATACTTTTCAGAGAGAAAAGGTAGATACCACACTATTTCTCAAGAAACAAAAGGAACATATACTCTTAGTGAAAATTTATGTTGATGACATTATATTTGGCTGCACTAACAACAAACTGTGTGAAAGATTTACTACATTAATGAAATCTAAATTTGAAATGAGTTTAGTGGGAGAGTTGAAATATTTTCTAGAACTTCAAGTACAACAATTAGAAAGTGAGATATTTATAAATCAAGCCAAGTACCTGAAGAACATAGTCAAGAAATATGGATTAGAAAATCTAAGTCACATGAAAACCCCCATGAGTGCAACCATAAAAATTGATAAGGATGAAAGTGGAAAAGAAATAAGTCAAACAATGTATAGAGGAATAATAGGCTCACTCTTATACCTTACTACAAGCAGACCAGATATCTAGTACTCAGTCTGCGTATGTGCAAGGTATCACTCTGATACCAAAGAATCCCATTACACTACAGTAAAGAGAACCTCAAATCTGGGGGTATGGTATCTTAGGAAATCAGATTTTGTACTAACAGGCTATTCAGATACAGATTTTGCAGGTTGTAGAGTTGACAGAAAAAGTACAAGTGGTTCATGTCAATTTCTTGGTGCAAAACTAATTTCGTAGTTCAGTAAGAAGCAGACCACAATGTCAACCTCTACTGCAAAAGCAGAATACATAGCTGCAGAAAGCTGTGCTGCACAAGTAATATTGATGAGGTCACAACTTGTAGACTACGGTATAATGTTTTCTAAAACTCCAATATTTTATGACAACACGTCTACAATAATAATTTCAAAAAATCCTGTTTTTCATGCCAGCACCAAGCATATTGATGTCAAAAATCATTTTATCACATATCATGTGCAAAAAAATCACATTAAACTGGAATATATTCCAACAGAAAAACAAATTGCAAACATTTTTACAAAGCCTCTTAATGAGAGCAAATTTAGTCAATTCCAAGATGAATTGAGTATGATTGATTTAAAGCAACAAACTGGCTCAAATGCTCTACTGCTCTACTGCACATCTGGAATGCAGACCAGCATTACTTTTACCTTACTGCATTTTTATTTTTGGAAAGAAATAACGTTTTAAAACTAATTGCCTAAAATTTTGCAACAGTAACAATCAGTGACTGAATCTGTGCTCTACATTCTCTCTCTCAAATGATAACGGTAACTTTTTCAAAGAGTATAAATTTGAAAAAAAATTCAACTAAAAATACATTCTCTCTCTCACTCTCTCACTCTAAACATCCTAACTCTCTCTCTCTCTCTCTTGTGATCTACTGCAAACCCTAGTTTGCGAATTCTTACGATTCATTCTCACGAACTTAAAGAATCTTTTCAATTTCACTAAAATGACCAACACTCGATCCAACACCCACTCCAAAACTAATCAAGCTCAAGAGCAACGCAACCCAACAAGAAAGGTTGAGTTGCAGACGAGAGTGATTCTTGATTTTTAGACTCTGAAGAATAAATCAGATGAAGTGAAAGAAATATCCGAGCTCCCTGCTGCACAACCTACAGAAATGGAGGCAGAAGCACAGTCTGCACCAACAGAAGAGCAGGCTGAGACCAGTTCTCAAGAACTAACAATTGTAGCAGCAATTGAGGCATCATCCTCAAAGACCTTACCACCAAAGGAGCCAGAGATTATAGCACTTTATGACGTAAACATAGCATTGAAGTATTTTAAGGCTGGTGTTAATTAAAACCTTCAGAATCTCGTCCTGGAAGCTCAGAAAAGTTATCAGGAAGTCAAGGAAGGACCACAAGCACAGCTCAGGCAAGAGCTGAGTGCACAAGGCTACACAAGAAAGGAAATTAAAGCCATTGAAGGCAAACTCAGAAGAATACAGATTGAGCACCACTAAATACATCTACTGTAGCCTCACTAACAATAGGAATTGCTATAGCGGAGACGTTTACAACAACTATCATTCCTGTCCATACTACAGGAATGAAATTGACTGTGGTTGAAGCTGAACAACCCTCAACCGCATCAGAAGCATGGGCCACAACAATAACCACAACCACACAATCTTCAGAAAAGGAAGAGATCATAAAAACACTACAAACTGTCTAAGCCATATAAGAAAAGGTTCTAGACACAAAGCCAAGACTGATGAAATGCTGGACAACCCTCAGAAGGAAGCAATGATCCAACAGTTCATCAAGGAGCATAAACTTCCAATCAAGAGGAAGTCCAAGGCTGCAAGACCAAGGCTCATTCCATCAGGACCAACCACGAGGTACATGATAAATACAGACGGCTCAAGGATAGAAATTGGAATAATTGATGGCATGAAAGAGGCAGAAATCAACCAGCTGGTTCAAATTAAAAGAATGGAGACCACAAAAAAAAAAAAGGCCCACTGAACCCTACATATTGTTCACTGGAGCTCTGGAAATCAAGGACTCAACCCTCAAGACCAGGAGACATAAACAAGCACAACTACAACATGTTCAATTTGTGCATACTTCTGAGGTAGAAGCTAAACTAAAAAGGCTGATTGACAAGCATGTCAGGGCAACCACCTTGGAGATCTATTATTATCTGTCAAGACCAATAGTCGGCAGAGCATCATCATCAGGAGATGATGATAATGGTAATGATGAATTCCCACAGATAGAAGACCATGATAATGATGACATCATCTATGAGGTCGTTGAAGAAGGGATCATGGATCAATCAACACCAGAACCACCTGCTGCAGAAGAGCCAGCAGCAAAGTCACCTACAGCCGAGTCTACAGCAACAGAGCGTACATTATCAGAATCAGCAGTAAAGGAGGAAACAACAGCAGAAAAAACAGAGGACAGCGAGGTGTCGATAGAGGTAGCCACAATAACAAAACCAACAGCAAATGGATCACCAACAAAACAAAAGAGGGATCTCCAACAGCATCACCAATCAAGGATGTAGCAGAGGCTGTCATAGAAAGAACTACTGCAAACTATGAATAGATCACTAAGAAAGCGGAGTTTACTCTAGTTACAACACTTGATCTCACTCCCACACAGGCAGCGGAAATGATTATCATGGAGGATGAATCACTGAAAACAACCTCGTTGCCAAGAGAGGAGCAGACTATAGTAGAAAGCACCTTCAAAGGTGTCATTCTTAAGGAAATCAACACACATTTGATAAGTGACACTCCCTCTGATCTAGAAAACATGCAATATCAAGATGTATCCCCACTAAACCTGGTGTTTTCACCCCATCTTCATTTGGAATGGTGCAAACTAGAGTAGATCCACCATTAGTAAGTTTTTCTCAAGGCCTACTCTATAGTGGTACATCTGATATTCAAATGACATCCCAGACTGCAGGTAGAAGTCTGAGGCAAGCCCTTGCAAATGTCATATTGACACCAATCCATGAAAGGCCATCCTCTATTGCAAGAACAATGGCCAGGACTGAACCTTCTGCACATCAACAATCATCTCCACAAGAGACCATCGTGGAGTATAGACTCAAGTAACTAGATCAGGAAATCTACAGCATGCATCAGTGGACAAAGCTTGCATTCAGGGAACTTCTTGATAGACTTGAACCACTTGCAGACGAGCTGGAAGTTAAGAAGACTGCCAGGACAAAGTGTTTTGAAGACTTCCACGCATCCCTCTCCAACATGGCTGAAGGACTCATTGATCAAATACCGAGGGCTAATGCCCTAAATCTTCAGCAATATAGGCTCAGCTCCTCAAACCTGAATAAGCTAAGGGGATAACACTCAGCTGACCTTCGCAAACTGCAAACTTCTTTGAAGACCACCCAGCAGCAGCTTAAGGAACACATTCTCAACAACGACACAAGGCTTAGCTTGCTGGAAAACAAGTTTCAACTTGAAACTGCCAAGGCCACAGTTGCTCATTAGACAACCACTTTTGAACTGAAATCCCTTAGAACTGCAATTGAAGCCCTTACAGCAGCACTGAATGCTAACAAAAAGAGGAAGAAGGCAGCAAAAAGAGGAAAAGAGGCAACAAGGCTCTCCGGAGCGAAGGCAACAGAGAAAGCTGCAGTAAAGCCGTCTGCAGACGATGTCAAAAGAAAGTCAACTGCACCCGTAGAAGGAGAAAGGGCAACAAAGCTGCAAAGGCATCAGGAGGAGAGATCATGAGGGCACAGAACTCAGGGAAACCTTACAAGAAAGGCCATCAGGGCATAGATCTCAAAAGGATTAACATCACAGAGAGAAAAGAACGCATCACAGTACATCAGAGGATCACTCTCATAAGCGCAGCAAAGGCAGTGAGCATCACAGGTAGATAAGACATATCCTTTGCTGCACATTAGTCAAGGAAATCAGATTAATTTTTTTTTTATCAAACAATATAATTAGAAAGTTAGCTTGTTGTTTTACTTATAAGTTTTGTTACCATCAATTCCCTCCAGATGTATAGAAATTGATGAACAATACTTATAAGTATTGGTCATGATATTGTTAGTGTGCTTAGGCTGGAAATTAAGTATGTATCTGTAGTTTAGGTAGATGCTTGAGAGTAGACGACCACAGAAGGAGAGTATTATGGGCCACCAGATGCAAACTGATACATAGAATTTCGACTAAGTAGCTAAAATATGTATGGACAACAAAAAATCTGTAAATGCTTCAGGATCTGGGATGAATCTTGCACACAAGGGCCAACACAGCAATGCATGGATTGCATCAGATTTGGATACAGACAAGGCTGCAGCAGTGACTGGATGTACACAAGGTCTCAACGGTATTGATTGCAGATTGGAGTGCAGTAGAGATGGTTGCTTTGGTTGGGGCAGAAGTCTAAGGATTAACCACATCGAAGATTTGAGTTTCAAAGTGACAGTACGAGTATTAGAAAAAGGTGAGCTGTGAACATCAGCGAAGGATCACATGTGACAAGCTGTCACCATGAGGTCAAGTACACAGTCACGGGTTCATTCCCTCAACCTATAAAAGGGGATCGAAGAGCTCAAAGAACAGTGCTGTTGAACGAGAGATTGAACGTACAAAGTGTGCAAAACCAATCTTAATTCAAAAATAGTTCAAGTGAGTTGAATTGAAGAACAGGAAGAAAGGGGTTGTCTTGTAAGCCAAAAACAAGAAAATAGTGAACTCACCTCTTGGATTGACTAAGCCGGTCACCAATGAAAAATTGGACCAAACTCTCGATTATCAGTTGATAACGAGTGTTTGAACCAATATAAATTCTGTGTTCTTTAATTGTTTTTCATTATTTTGAATTGTTATAACTGTTAGAAATCAATCATAACAACAAATAGAGACAAACTCTCAAAGTTTAAGTTTGTGCTGCAGACCTTCTTTGTAGTTTGCAAAGAATATCAATGCATTGAAATCCATTATTCCGCTGCATTACACTAAAAATTTAAAACAACCTATTTACTCTCCCCCCTTTCGGTTATATTCGTGGATCTTATACTCACCCCGGATTCACTTTACTCTTTCTTATGGAATTGTACGATGAAATCACAGAAATTGCTAGAGCGTATCTAATAACATGTACTGCGACATTAGGTTTGGCAATACATCGATGATCATAGAAATCTTCTCGAAAGATTGATCATTGAATTTTTTTTTATTTTTTTGTCAAATTTTGGTTGTTTTGAGGATACATCTGTTCTAACCTTTCTTTGGTAGGCAAGTTCAATGTGCTTTCAACGACCTATGACCAGAGCATAGTTCTCGCGGAATCATTAATCCTAATCAAACTGTAGCCCAAGTGGTGTCGATGGCGCAGACCAGATCTTTGAGTGTTGGTTTGATTGTAAGACCAAGAGTTACAACATAAAGCGTAGAAAAAAGAGTGCTTTGGCTGATGAAGACTCTTGTGAGATGGGCATTTCATAGGCCATCAAATGCCTATCTCACAATATTTCAAACACTGTATCATGTTTCGCATGGGCAGTTTGTGTCTCTTGAGTCAAAGGCTACCTCTTGAGACAATGTAACTGGATTTAAAGAGAATCCAACCCGGACAAATTATTATCCCTTGAATGGCAGACACATGTGGATGTAACGAATCGTTACGGCCCGAGAAGGAATGCGTTCCATGAAGTGTCTGTGAAGTCGAAGAGTTGCGACTGTCTATTATAGGATAAATACTGCAGTTTTTCTTCTACTGGAAGAAAATGAATTTGTGTTGGCCCAGAACCAAAAGGGATAAGCTATACTGGGTCATGTGTTCTAGTGCCCATGAGTTGTGTTGGGCCATCAGTTATGTTGGGCCTTTCATGGCCAGAGATGGGTATTTGTGCATCAGAGCAGATGTGCATTATTCCTCCGTTGCGATGTGAGAGCATAAAACCTTGGGAGTTTGAATAAACTACAAGGAACAGAAATGCCTCCACATCTGTGATACAGAGAGTGAAAATTCAATTTGATCAGAAATTATGGGGGTGGATAAAGTCCCCGATTCTAGTTTAACTTAGAAATGTGTGGGTGAGTGAATATCCCGGAAAATATTCATTGATATACGATGAAATAATGAATAGTTCATGAATCTGTTATTGATTCTTACAAATTGTGGGGATATATGAGCACTCATAAAATCTCATTTTATGAGATGACATTGTTTATTATACACACTCAAATATGGGAGCGTTATCCTTTCCATGTGAAGATTGAAAGAAGAGAGTTTGTGAAAGAAACTCTTGAAACGTATAATTGATCATGATCAAGATTAAGATCAAGAGCGATAAAAATTGTCCTTAATGTGATGGACTTGAAAAGGTTGTGCAAGTCGATACAACAGTAATTTTATATTGGTCTATGAGGTCATTTTTAATGGCCAAGTGATATAGACCTAAAGAAGATTGAACTTCTTTGATGGATAAATTTCTTGAAGGGATTAACCCTAAAATATGTTGCAGAGTAAACTCTCGTTGCCTACAAAGTCTGATTATGTATGTCGATAGAATTGATTGCATTGTCCACAAAATCTGATTGATTCTGACTATAATCGCCTAAAAATTCTGATTACAACGTCTACGGATTTGATTATCTCTAGAGTTTAAGATGCAATTATTGATTTGAGCAATCTTGAGATCCATCATGTAAGAACAGAAGTAACCTGAAAGTGATGGAATTATCCTTACCATGTGAAGTAGGATATTAATGGTTTGTTGTGACATATAAGTCATTGACATTAAACTATATAGCAGTTGTTTTCTAATCTCCAAGTGATTAAGTGAAATCATTGGAGTGTGTGTGGATCCACTTGTTAGTATGAGAAGAGAACAAATATACTGATTGTCGAGGGGAATGAGGTGAAAACCCACAATTAAGAATCTTTATCGTGGTAGCCCAACTATGCTGACTGGAGATCCCAAGAACTTGGTTCAATGGGACAGCTAAGCTATGAAGATTCAATGTAGCACTTTGTAGTTAATCTCCTACCCATTCCTATGACAAAGTGTTATTATCTGTGAGAGGGTATAGGTTAAGCTATGCCTTTAATGATTCCAACATAGTATGTTGCAGGATACTTGTACATGGGCAGATCACCTATGTGAGTGTGAGAGGGGGATGCCTCTAACGAATGTAAAACACTCATGAACCAAGATTGGTTCAAGGTCAAAATGGACACAATTGTGAGTATCTGAAAGTGTTAGAGGGGATACTATGTGGGTATTATTGAGTTGGTTTACACTAAAGGTTGGGGAGTTCAAGATATTGCGTTCACTAACTAGCCAAGTAAATCCGATAATACTCTATTAGGGCAGGTTTAAAGCTACAAGTTACCTCTCCTTATGCACTATCTTTTCGTTTGAACTCTCTCAAGTGTCTACATGTATTAATTTCATTCATGTCAGGGATTATTGGAAATCGGTCACATTGACCATGATTTTGAGCAAGCTTTAATTGTCGGATTGAAACAAAGTTGGGCTTGTTGGAATATACGTTTCGAGTAGATTGACGTTGTATATTTACTTTCTTGTAACCAATTTTGGGTGAATGTGAAATTAATACCCAAATTTTGTTGCTCAATATGATTAAAGGTTGGTTTAAATGATAAAGATTGTGATCTTTATGAAGAGATGCTTATCCTTAACCAAAGGATATGACACATAAATCAAAGGGTGTCTCTTGAGCATTATAAATACCAACCTAGGGAGTCATTTTTGGATGACATGGATGATGATGGTTCTAAACGCACCAAGTTTTGGCGCCGTTGCCGGGGAAGTGTTGTACTGAGTGTCGAATCAACTAAATTCAACTTAATATTTA
>JAOVYX010018288.1:0-20449 GCA_035668315.1 Drosera spatulata | reverse complement strand
TAATGAAGAAATGAGATTTTCTTTGATGAATATGAAGTAGACAATGAATGATTTGCTTGGAATGAGTAGTTGTTATTAAATGGATGAAACTTTATTTATAGAATAGCATGAATATATTTGATGGATATATATGACCCTAAATATAGCCATTATATAGTTGTTGGAAGGGATATTTTGGACATTTTCCTTTAAAAGAGCCGTTAGGAATTAACTTTTACATCAAAATTCCGTTCACGTTCTTCCAGAAACGTCAACGGAATTTACAAAACCGTCACCGGTTTTGTAAATCAGTCATCGGTTTTCCCATGCACGGTTTTCTCATATCTGAGATACCAACCTTTGTGTCCTGATTGTGCATTGGAAAACCACAAAAAACGTTGACGGTTTTCAGAGAACCGTCATCGGTTTCTACCAACGGCTCTTTTTTTAAAAAGGGCTTCCGGTTGATCGGACCGGACGGATAAAAGCCCGGCCCTTTCGATCAACCGGAAGCCCGGACCAGGGGCAAAGCCCATTAGGCCCGTCTGACCTAGGCCCACAGGCCGGGCCAGCCCGTCCGAGCTACAGTGCCGGGCTTCAAACCCCGGACCGAAATTCGGCCCGGCCCGCTAAATTGACAACACTAGATTTGGGTCCCGCTAGGCGGATCCTTGGAATGTAGATCTCCCGTGATAGAAAGAATAGGAAGTTATGGCTATCATAGGAACGATACATCGAGAAGGTATTGGAAAGGTTCAACATGAACAAGTCCAAACCAGTTAATACTCCACTTGCAGGTCATTTAACTTAACAACGAAGTAGTGCCCCTCAAGTGAGATGGAAAAGCAGGAGATGCAGAGCATTCCGTATGCTTCAGCTATTGGCGACTTGATGTATGCTATGGTATGTACTAGACTAGATATTGCCTATGCAGTTGGAGTTATAAGCAGATTCCTTTCTAATCCAAGAAAAGAGAATTGGACAGCAGTTAAAATGGATTCTGAGATATCTTAGAGGTATGTCTAAGTTATGTTTATGCTACGGTCAAGGAAAACCAGTATTAGATGGTTATACATATACAGATATGGCCAGAGATATAGATTCTCAGAAGTCTACCTCGGGGTATATGACAACCTTCGTAGGGGGAGCAGTGTCATGGCAGCCAAAGTTACAAAAATGCGTTGCTTTGTCTACTACAGAGGCAGAGTATATTGCACTCACTGAAGCTAGCAAGGAAGTGCTGTGGATGAAGAACTTCTTGTTAGAGGTTGGATTACAACAGCACAGGTATAGACTCTATTGTGATAATCAAAGTGCTATTCACCTTGCTAGGAATCCGACCTTTCATTCAAGATCGAAGCACATTGATGTGAGATATCGCTGGATACGTGATGCATTGGATCGGAATCGATTTCAACTTGAGAAGATCCATACTGACGACAACGGGTCCGATATGATGACAAAGACCTTACCCATAAAGAAGTTTGTCTTCTGCAGACAACAAGCGAGTATGGCGATGGTCCCCATTGTTCGGGAGGGGGAGAATTGTTAGTCGGTGTTCCTCTCATGGGGCTCATACACACATACAAATGTGCACTTCTCCTCTACGTTACCATGTCTTCTACCAAGTTCTAGAGCAGACGCATCATGCGGGATGACAGCAAAGTTAAGACGGTGAAATCCTTAAACAATCCCCTATAAATAGGTACAAGGGGCAAAAACAATATAACACCTTAAAACACAAAAAAAAAAAAAAAAAAAAAAACAGTACCAGAAGAGTTAGAAAAATACCCAATTTGTTAAGGGGTATCCTCTACGGGTATATTTTTATCCAGTTAGAGAAGGAAAAATAGTGAGAGTTATCATGATGATTGTAATCCCCTAGCACAAGTCTAGAGACGATATTTATAATCCCTCTTTAGTGGATATTTTTTGATACCGCAACGGTCCCGTGGTTTTTACCATTTTATTTTTAAGGGGTTTTCCACGTAAAAATCTTGGTGTCGACTCTATTTATTTTGGGTTATTTAATATTTCTTTTTTAATTGCACAGTGAGGGAAAAGTGCTGGGCAATTTTCGCTGCACCTTATACTGACTTTTCCCAATAATTTTAACCATGAGAAAGTAGCTGTGGCTATTTACTTAGCCACAAGACGCTGTTCGTGGCTATTGTATTCGCCACATGATTGCACCTATGGTCGTACATATGTCCATATAGCCACGGGTAAAATTTTTCCACGGTTTAACTTGTGGCAAACGGTTAAAACCTTGCCACGGGTCCTTTTCTTCATGACAAAGAATTAGCCACGAGGACAATCACCATGGACATTTTGTCCATGACTAATTGTTTTTTCATGGGATTCCTATGTTTTAGCCCCGGTCTTGCTCGTGACAATAGAGCGATAATGTTATAGTGAGCTATAACGAGAAGTCAACAGCGGGTCAATGAGCCATATCGGGCTAGCAGCGGGTCAGCGGGCCCATAGCCTGTCTCGCGTCGTGTTGTCCTTTAAGCTCATCACGGATCATCCCAAGGTAATCTAGTCCTTCCTGATCCGATAAAATATTTCTGTGGTGTATATAGTTGTGTGTTTGGTTGATATGTGTGGTGGTGGGAAGTACATCGTTGGGTTGGCGATGTTGCAGATTTAATGCATGGGGAAGGTATATGGACGTTGTGTATAGGTCGGGATGGTTCGAGGTGTAGTTTAGGGATATGATTGTGGTTGGTGTATATTATGTATGATCATGGGTGGTTATGCGTTAATATGTCTTATTGCGTACTTTACGTAAGATAGCGAGGTTTATGTAAACGGAATGAACTATACCATAGAGGGACTCGGGTTATAAAGAAAGAACCTGGAGTTAAGATCTAGAATGGGGATGATTGTTTTATACATGTGTTATATGTTGTGGGGTAATGTGATATAAACGAGACTAGAATATAAACAATTATAACATATGTGTCCTCTCGGAAAATTAAAAAAAAATAACTTGAGTATCGTAATAATAAAAGGAAATGTAGATGTAAATCTTGTTTCGCAATAATGAAAGTGAGCATCTCATAAGAACTAATACGAGTTGTTCTAATAAGAGCCATGTGTCAAGAAAGTTGTTCTTGGCGTATCTTTTTGGATTCGTAAGGATCGTTTGGGGAAATTGTGATAAAATCATTGATGGAGATCGTCATTATTATCATGGACGTATTGCCACAAGAATCAGTTCTTGAAACTATGGTTGGGTCGTGGTGACAAGGCAAGTGAAGACTAGTTAGGGAGAGGAAAGCAGCAACTTGTCCTCTTCACGTGCACGTAATGACACTGCGCTGTCTTGGGTGACTGGGCCAATGGACAACTTCTGCAGAAGACTCGAACATGCCAATCCGATCAATCTAACCCGTTGGATCATGTATTAGAAAAATAAGCTTGAGTGAGGCTTGTCCTGTCAGTTATTGGATCCCCACGGTTGTCAAAATTGTGGTTGTTGGCTTCGTGCCAAAGTTGTTGTTGTTGGCTTTGTGTCGAAGTTGATCATATCATCAAATTTTGGTCTTGTGTGATTTTGTCATTATTTATCAGATAATAATAATGAGGAAAGACACGTAAAATGGATATGACAGTATTATTTGACTAATATGATCAAAGTACATATTTTATTTACCATACTTTCCTATGGGGGTTCCTTCAGTGATTTTCTTGGATTCGCCATAGTCGTGGGAAAATGATGCTTGTTGTCGCAGGCACGTCAAATTAGAATTTATATGCACTCACTTCACTCTAAAAATATTAAAATTAATGTAGTAGTGGAAGTAAGGATCGAACCCATAGGGACAGTCGTAATATTATTTTTTATGTTTCTATTCACATTTAAGAACTATTAAAATTATGAAAACTAAGATTGGGGGAATTTTGTAGAATAAATGAATTAAATCTTAATTAAACTAACTAAAACTAAGTAAATTGCTATGGAAATTGAATTAGGTTGTAAACTATTGAAAATAAACGTAGAAAACTTTCATAACTCCATCTTAACTTAGGGATTAATCATTGATTGATTGTAGTTCAGATTCGTTAATAATTGGTGTGATTGTAATATAAGGGTCTCTTATATTACGTTCACTAGAATGTTGATTATCAAAAGAGAATGTATAATCAACCTAACCAAACTAACCTAATATACCAAAAGAGAATGTATATACCAGACTAATAAGGTTGAATCAAATAAGGAACAAACCAAACATGAATCAATAGAATAAGATATTTTTTTATCAATTCACATGCAAAAGGTGCTAATCATGTAATGACCAAAAGAGAATATATCCAAACTTGATTAGTTGCTACCAATATGACCAAAAGAGAATGTATCAATAGCTAAATCAACCTATAACAACATCTAAGTGACAAAGTTAAATGTAATCATAGAGCTAATCATGGTATAATCAATGTATAAAGTCATCTAGGTAGTCATTCTAGGTGAAATCATGCATCAACTGTGATAAAGATCCAACCTTTAGCATTAATCATGTGTAAAACGAATAGGGTTTTGTTGATTTAGATAGATAATCTCATAATCCCATCACATAGACTTCATTATTTGGTTTCCTACTAATAGATCTGCTCACTCATAGTGAAGATAATCATTAGAATCATCAATATATATGCAAACATCATCATCAAACAAAAAGAGAATAGAGAAAACGCGATACTTGCTGTAAATAGACAATCTTCAATGGTTACAACTCAAATCCGAAGTAGTACAAGCATAAACACCTTGATCCAATCTCCAAATGGCAAAAGAAAAGATGAAAGATGAAAAAAATGATCTAATCTAAAGAGTTTCACCATCAAAGAGGGCCAACAATCTCCCCTAGAACGAATACAAAATGTGGTATTTAAAAAAAAACTAATAACCCTAATAAAAAAGGGAGAAAATCTGGTGAAAATCTTCAAAAATCTGGTAAAATAACTTCTGTCACGGGCATGATCACATCCATCACGGGAGTGACAATCGTGGTCTTCAAAAACTCAGTGTAAGCACTGTCACGGGAGTGACCACATCCATCACGGGCATGACAGACCCTGAAATGGCCGAAAACAATATTTTTTTCGCTCTGAACGCCGTCTTGATCAATGGTATACCTTATGTAGCCCTTATATCATCATGAAAGACTTCAAATGACATCGTTTTCACCTCCAAAATGGCTTCAAATCATCATCTGTGCGTCGTTTAATTTGTATGGATCATCCATGCTCAAAATAGCCTCAAAACGTCGGTTTAGCTCCAAAACAGCTTCAAACGTCTTTGAACATCAATGTCATCATCTAATGCACGTGAGCATTACCAAAAATCATTGAAATCACCTTAAGGATCACCAAATCATCACATTTCATCTCGATCATCTTCAAGCCTTTTCCATCCTTTTGCACGAATCACCAAAAGTCGGTCCTCTTGGTCAAATCTATAGTAAAAATACACAAACTGCAGTATCCAAGCTCCAAAACATAAACTAAACTAAAAACACAAAATAAAAGACTTAAACACAACAAACAAAAGATTTAACATAAATAAAACTTGAGTGTTTTTACACTCATCAGAAAATCATCTAAAAATGAAATCCATCACCCTGGTCACTGAGTTTTTTTCTCACGTATTATGGGCTTTGTTTTCAGGTATTAACTGAAATGAAGCTGAAGCGTGTTGTGTCAGCTTGCATACATTAGATGATTTCACCTACATTGGAATTATGTAATCTTAACATGTAATATTTGACTATTTTTAGTTGAAGCACATAATATTTGATTACTAGAAAGAAACAGGTTATTAAGCTACAAAGACTTTCTTTTGACAATGTAATGATCATGTACAAGTAGTTCCCTTAATTACTATACCCATGAAGATTTGGTTTTACCCAGAAAAGGCATCCAGAAAAGATAATAATTGATGCCCCAAAGTCCAATCAACCAGTTGGTCAATCCGAGATAGAGGATAACAATCTTTAGGATAGGCCTTGTTGAGGTCGATGCAGCCCACTTCCCATTACCTTTCTTTTACTGGCTCCGAACCTTTCTTTTTCTCTTTTGGATCGAGTTGCAAATTCATGGTTTTCTTGGAGATACAATCGAGATGATTCTGCTTTCAGATTACCAAATAACACTCCCGAGACTCCTTTTGATCTCCTCTTACTTTCCCCTCCCCGAAGGGAGTTGGAAACTTGATCATCATGTTACCTAGCGCGATTACCATCTTCAAGTCGGTGATAGATTGTTAGCCTAGGATTCGGTTGCCTGCTGACGGGAGATCAACCACTGTGAAGTCAGCCATCCAGGTTATGGTCTTCCTTGTATTTTTATCCCCAATTGTAACGCCCCGGCCAAATCCTTGCTACCGGGTCGTCACCAAGAACTGCTCGTCAGGCTGACAACTGGCCCCACAGACCAACACTAGTCCTTTCAGTGCGCTTTGGCCTCACTCGCGCACACCCTGAGAAACTTCCCAGGAGGTCACCCATCCCAACATTACTCCGCGTTAAGCACATTTAACTGCGGAGTTCTAAAGTGATGGGCTACCGAAAAGGAAGAGCCACCTTGTTGGTATAGGTAGTACCATCAAACCATTTAAGCATTTCCTTCGGGTATTACATACACCCCCACTTAAAGAACGCAACGTCCTCGTTGCGACTTCAAGCACCACACACAGTCCCAGAACCTTCCCCCGCTAGGCGGCTGACCTGGACCTCTTGTCCACAGGTCCATCACGCGATCGCATGGTTGCTCTGATACCATACTGTAACGTCCCGGCCAAATCCTCGTACCGGATCGTCATCAAGAATCGCTCGTCAGGCTGACAACTGGCCCCACAGACCAACACTAGTCCTTTCAGTGTGCTTTGGCCTCACTCACGCACACCCTGAGAAACTTCCCAGGAGGTCACCCATCCCAACATTACTCCGCGTTAAGCACGCTTAACTACGGAGTTCTAAAGTGATGGGTTACCGAAAAGGAAGGTGCACCTTGTTGGTATAGGTAGTTCAATCAAACCATTTAAGCATTTTCTTGGGGTATTACACCAATCATTAAGGAAAGAATGATGTGTCACTCCAGGAGTATTGAACTCCCTGTGAAGCCGACTAGCTGTACTTTGTGCGTCTATAAGTCCCTCTCTGTCAGGCCTATTCTCTTAATTGTATTGAAGTAGATGATGTCCATCGACGATATGGAGAGTTACAATCAATGGGTCTACAAGAGGAAAAGCGATTCCTTCATCATCTTGAGGTCCAAAGCACATCTCAGTCTCATATGAGCTCTCTTGGGCTTGGGAACTATCGATCTTATACGCTTCACCTTTTCTTCTAAAAGTGAAAGATTCTTCTTTGGTGGACGTCTCCCAGTGATGATATTGATCCTCGATCATTGTGTCAGTCTTTGTTTGTCATCCTCCTTTCGAGGTGAATGAATTCGTTCTCTGGTCAGCGACCGACCTCGTTCCTTTCCTGACCAACTTTCGTTACTTACAAATTTCTTTAGGTAACCTTTCTTGATTACATCTTCAATGGCATCTCTTAGATGTCGGTATTCCTCCGTGTCGTGGCCATGGTCACGATGATATACACAGTATCGATTTAACTCGAGGTACAAGTCGACTTTTCACACCTTTAGCTCGTTCTCGGGCGGCTAAGGCTGCCTCAGTTCCTTCGTGCTTGTTCAACTCCTCTATTAGGTCATTATAGTCCTAGTGAGACTTTAAGTTCAGCTGATAGATCAAGTCATAACTTTCCAACCTGTTGATTAGTGCTTCGACTTTCTGCTCCTCACTCATTTTCTCAACTTTTATTGCCGTAAGATTAAACCTTTTAATATAGTCAGAGAGCTTTTCACCCAATCTTTGTAAGACTTATCGCAGGTGGTTTAGAGTAACTTTCATTCCTCGGGTATTAATGAAGTGTTCGGGATATAATTTGAAGAAATCCTAGAATGAGTTTATGCAAACCGATGGAAGAGAGCCAAACGAAGCTCGAGCTGTATCTTTAAAAGTGGTCAGGAAGACCTTACTCATGATTGTCTCATTAGCTCCATTGGATGTTCATGATGGACTCATAGTCCTGAACATGTGAACTTTGCTTTGTGATTCCATCATAACTCTCTAGCTGTGACATCTTGAACCGATCTGGAGGTATTCCTTGGAGTATCCTCTCGAAGAAAGGAGAAACTTTTCTTCCTTCGTTCTTTTCTTTCTCTAAGTTATCTATCTTCTTTTCTATCAACTGTTCGATCATCTTGATCACATCTTGATCAGTTTTTGAGATCAGTCCTTGATTTGTCGAGCTAGCCACATTTTCTCCATTAGGCATAGTCTAACTTGTCGAACACGTCGTGCATCTTTTCAAACTCTTTCTGAGGTCGAACTTGGGATCTTGGTTAAGTTTGGAGTGCAAGTCTTCCGGATTGTCCTCGGGAAGCTGTCTTGAGAAAACTTTGATTATAGTCGGTTCGTCTTTAAGATTTTCTTCCTTCCCGAGTCTGAGTTGAGAATCAGAAGAAGACAGGTTAATGATGATCACTTTCTTGATTGTCTCTTCCATCGATTCTGCATCTCTTTCTTTAAGCTTTCAAACAAGAACAAGATTCCGGAAGGAACCTGTTCATGTTCGACGTTTTCGATCTGGTTTTGAACTCGGGGATTGATACGAGTAGAACTATGACTTCCCGACAAGAAAGGTCCTTTGTGTTCCGAACTTTGTGGGTCGTTTTTCCTATGATTGTTGTTCGGGAATTTCGTGTCACCAAATTAGACAGATCTCTACCTGACGCGTCAAACTGTTTACCAAAATCAGTCATAAAATCGTACGATCGTGGACCAGCGATCTACATGATGATTATGACGAGATCGTCTAATGATAACAAAGACCAAAATAGAGAACAATAACAATAATCGTATTGTATTGTGGAATTTGTGGTTGTGAAATTGGGGGGTCTATTCTTGTTATATTTATAGATTTTACATGGTAGGATGATAACCTTATCTTTTAGAAAATTTTCCTAGAAAGATAATTATGGAAAAAAATTTATGTTAAGAAATTAAGATATTCTCCTTAGATATCTTCATTCTCATGATTATTTTCCTAAAAATCTTTATAATAATAATCTTCCTTATATATTTACAATAATAATCAAAAAATAATTATATTTGTGGTCAGTTAATGATAGATGCATCCCATCCTCTCACACTATCATGTCAAAACCTTTGTGTTAGGAGTACTAGTCCGAATCACTTTCATCCCTTGATTACTAGAGGGATGCTTAAAATCCTTGCTTCCCCTCCCCTCCCCTCCCTTCTCCATCTCACAAACAAGGCCTAAACCCCCTGATGCATAACATTTTTGGTCTTATTTTCGATATTAAAATGATGGTTCAAGAAAATAAGGGAAGGTATTTGGTCTTTTGTGTTCTTCGGTTGATTTTTGTACAATTATAAGACAAAGCCGTTTAATGAAGGGCCATGATCTTGTGAAAAAGGGGGCAACTATTTTCAAGACAAAAAGTGATATATCCATGACATCACACTCATCAAATTTTTTTGGACAAAATTATCTCTTCCTCATAATGTTATCTTGGATAATTAAAATTGATCTTAAAAATATCAATTGTACGTGGAAAAAGGTGTTCCTTTTGCTGAATACAATGGCTGCTATGGACGGAGAATGATTGAAGCCGAATTCTTTGAACGCACGAGGTCGAATCGAAGCCGTATTGATCTATGTTCTCACTTGATGATTTTACCTATATAAAGACATGGTTTTTCCATTGGAAGAGTTGCAGAAAAGAGGCAAAAGCAGAGAGGCAAGAAAGTCTCAGAGGAGTTAAGATTAAACACGGGTTTGTATTTGGATATCTTCTCATTATTTATTTATTCAGTTACAATAATATTTAGAGGTTGTAGTATTATTTTTGGATAGGTGTGAGCTGTAAGTATCACAAAATGAGTGAGTTGAGTAGAGCTGTACATGGGTTGGCTAGCTAGTCTGTCGGGTAGTTCAAACCCGAGTCCATGAAACCCGACTCAACCCGAGAACTGTTCACGAGCCGAACTCGATGCCAAATTTGAGTTCGTGAAACCCAACGAATAGGTTCGTGAAACTCGTGAGACTGATTTGAAAGGTTCATGAACAGTTCGATCGAGATCGACTAGAGACCGAGTCTAAAGCTATAAATGAACTGAACCGAGTCGAGTTTTTACGAACTCAATCTCGAATACTTACTATTCATTTCGAGTCGAACTCAAACATGGGATAAAAAAAATCGAGTTCGAGTCGAGTTCGAGTTTATGTTCGTCGAGTATCGAACCTCTCATCAAGTAGTTTGTCAAGTAACGAGTTGAGTAAAACCCGAGACGAACCCGAATCGAATAACTATATATCCAACAATTAGTTCAGAAATTTGATGAATTAAAATCAACCGTTAACAAGTAAGATTAGATATTAGTTACAACCAAAAAATCAATACATTTAATTGTATCAATGCCAATAGGTCATTTCATCAAAAAGGTAGTAGAACTTACAATAGAAAGTATCGATTATCAAGATTTCAAAAACTAGTACTACTTGCGCCGAGAATTCGACTTTGATTGTGGTCAACATTGTACTCTCTCTACATCGAGAACTTTCAAGGGTTTTGCTCCTTTTGGATATTTTGATTTTGAGTTCTCAGTGATTTACTTATTCTATAAATTTTTTAAGTTTTTTTTAAATATAAACTCAAATAGAAACAAAACAATAAGTTTGTTAGGACTCGTCGACTTATAGTTTATAAAATTAAATCATTTAATATTTTCAAAATTTTTAATTTTATAATTGTAATAAATAAATGAGATTGAAAAATTACAACTTAAAAATTTATTATTATAAATAAGGATTATTGAAGGGACGGTGACGACCGTTCCATTCTAAAAACAACACAAGAAACGGAGAGGTAATTGGGGAAAGGGAGACAAAGGGAGACGCAGCAAGCAGAACATCATGATTTATGTGGGGCCCATAACTGCATAGAGAGAACATCACTTTGTTCTATTTGCGATAGAGAGAGTATTTTCATTTTTCTCTTATAAATAAATAAAGAGTTCACGAACTTCTCGATCGTACACGAACTTGAACTATTCATGAACAATTCACAAATAGTTCATAAATTTCTCAAGTCGAACTCTTCGAGTACTTCGAACCCAAAAAATCAAGTCGAGTCGAGTCCGTTTCCATTTTCGAGTCAAATCGAGTCAAACTTGAACTATTCACGAACAGTTCAGTTCATCTAGCTCTAACCGAGTCGAACGGGTTCAATATACTTTAAATTTTTAGTTATTTTATGTTGATTTTTAGATGGTTATGATGTATTATTTGACTATTTTTAATAATAATAATACTATCATATTTTTTTTTGTTGATAATTTGAATTGAATCATTAAAAAATTATGATAATTAATTAGTCAAATTGTATTGAATTTAAAAACCCGAGTTCGAGTCCGAGTTTGAAGGGTCGAGTGAACTCATGTTCGACCCGATGAACTACTCGAGAGTCCGCGAGTATTTAGCTGAGTCAAACTTGGCACGGTTTTTGAGCTCCAGTTAGATTTCTAGTAAAACCCAACTCAAGACAAATCGTAAAGGTTTGAGTTCGAAGTCGAAGATACCTGACTCGTGTACAACTTTAGAGTTGAGGGAAAAATACTCTTATAAAAAAAATTCACCTAAATAGTGAAAATATTTATCGGTTGTCCGTGAATGAAATCCCAACGGATGAGTAAACCACTTAAATCTTTGCGTCGTGCTGTCAAATTACTTTTTACCATTTGTCCATTAATTTTTCTAGCGTTTCTTGAACCAAGTCTTGGGGATCGGATCGTCTATTTCCAACAAACATTAAGTTCTGTGTTCAAGGATAGGAGTAGTGATGTGTGAAAACACATTATGTTACGTTATTAAATCTACGATTAGTTTCACTTTTATAGTTTTTATGTGTATTATTTTATTTTTATTTTTAGAATCCGGTGCTGTCAAAACTTTTGTTTTAATTGAAAAATGACAATAGAAGAGTGGAGTAAGGATCAAGATACTTGGAAGATGTTTTTGGAGTTTTGAAATGCATAGCGTAGCAATATTGGAAGTGTTCAAAGTGCAACGACATTATTGTTGATCCTTTTTAGTGTATTTTTATCAAACACGGCCAAGAGTGAAGTTTACAAGCAAACATGACAATGATCTCTTCTACACTGCTCTTGACGCACAGCTGGCATAGCCCGTGTCAGGTGTGACAAGGCCCTGCATGCCTAAGGATGGAAAATCAAGTTATTTCGTCGTACGGCCCAGTTCGGACCGTGTCTCAGCACGCATAACCGTGCGTGGTCTTCGTACCGTTTATTTTTTCTTAATTTAATTCAAAGATTTGAGGGGGTTGGTTATTTTCTTGATTTGAGGATTGGTTATTTTCTTTCTCCCCTATAAATACTTGTGACATCAAATCAAGAAAGGGGAGCGATGTGTCCCAACCCTAGGAAAAGCATATCTACAACTTTTTGAGATTGAGACGATTGATCTACGGTTATCAACAACATCAGGTTTGAGTCTCGATCACTGGGATCTTCATCAAAATTCTGTTCTCCTTTGGTTTTGGGTTTATTCTCAATTTTTCAGACTTTATCTTTAGATTTGTAATGGATCTTGATTGGTTTCTTAGTATTGCATTGTTTTCTATCATGATTGTAGCGTAGATTGGTTATATGACGACGTATTGATGTTAATTATTTGAGATTTCTGAGATTGGATATTGTTCTTCATATTTTTTAGTTGATCTAGATTGATTGATCATGAATGAATTAATTTTATCTTAGAATTGATATGGCATGATATAGTTTTGTCATTTTATGACATTATAATATTAATCATAGCAATTATCATTCTCTTTTGATAATATAAAGTGGCAAACTATGAGTTATATTATTCTCTACTGTATAATCTAACGTATTCATGTCATCAATCATAAATAATGAATTATTCTCTTCTATTTAATGTTTATGGTATATTGAGTTATGATATAATTCAATAATAAATTAACCTTGATATATTCTCTTCTTGTCTAGATTAATTATTGTTATGTGATAGTTTATTCTCATCTAACTATCATAGTTTAAGATAGTTAGGTTTTACCTATGTATAATATATATCAAAAAAGATTTAGGAATAGAAAATTGACATCAATGAAGAAATCCCTGGAATGAATCATAATACGTAGTCATATATCTTATTAAATTGATTAACATTAGTCCAATCTATTCACATTATCTTAACAGTTTTTAATTGTTAGTATTTCTTTCAACAAAACAATCTCCTATTTCTTATAACATAAAATTACATTTTAAGTGATTAACACGAAATTAGTTTATTGTAAACCGTTCCTTATAGGATAGACTCGATTTGCCACTACTATATTTTTACTAGCAAATCTGCTACGTGTGATGTAGTGTAGGATTTAATTTACACGCCTTGCGACGGACACGTTAAGTAGTTAACCTTAATGCATTTGCGGACGGAAACGAATGAGGTGAAGAAAACCGCTTGGAACATACTCCCTCATCCCATAATAGTTGAAACGTTACGCAGTAACTATACTATTTATTACGTATTTCAATGCGTTATTTTTTTATTAGTAAATGATATGATACGAGTGTTGTTTTAACCCAGGATTATAGTTCGTGATATATATTATGTTTGATATTTCACGATAAATTTATAAAAAAAAACATCGTTTATTTGTCACGCGGATCATTCTAGTGTCATTATTTTTTTTGCTTATATTGATACGAAATACAACCTTTTTGAGACTGAGGGAGAATAAGCAAAGCAGCACGTGGAGTGGAGGACCGTGAGAGGGAAATGCTAATGTATGGGATCAATGGAATGGTCAAATTTGAAGTTCACGATGTAAACTCATTAGCATATCATATGGGACCAAGGACCATCACCACCATGCACCATGCACCATGCACACTGCCATCGCCCATTGTGTTCGGTCTTCTATCCGCCTTTGTCAGCAACTCGAGAGAAAGCGAAGCAAGCTTATGTCAACAGTTCGATTGCTGGTCTAAATACTCGATGAAGAAACGGTAGTAGTGGGTGTTGAAAGATTGGCTCGAGATCGGACAGAGCAAACAACGGGATGTAACGAAATCTCACATGAAGTGTTCAAACAAGGGCTGGGAAGTCCAAGTTTCAATCTCTCAATCTAAGACAATGAGTCCCAAATCAGCAAAAACATTTGTTAACTACTCCATTCATCTTACCTATAAGGAGTGAATTAATTTATTCTCAACACCAGTCCATATCTTTTTTGACACAGTTTCTGAACTAGTAAATGTAAGTGACTTGTGTTGAGTTCATCGAGGCCATTAAATGAAGTCCCAAAGAGTCAAAGACTATCTTGACCGATCCTGTACTATTCTTCCTCGAGGCATTTCCTTCGTCTTTGTGTTTGCTAGTTATTCATTCACTCATTCGATCCAAAAACAAACCAGATATCAGAAGCTGTCAGTAGTCTCCGAATCCTTGCATACAGGATCTAATTTTAAAATTTTTTTTTGTCTACAATATACAGATACTTTACATAGGTTAGAATATTGTGAGAAACAATGAGATCTCCTAGGATAATAGTCCCCATCCCATAATACATATAAGATTTTTTTTTTTTTACAATCCTAATTTACCTGTAATTTTTTCTTTTTTAATCAATATTTAATATAAAAATATCACATTAATCATATTTTGTTATAGTACACTTACCATCTTCTCTCATAACAACCTCACTATCCCTAAAAAATATTTTTTCATCACTAAAATTCCACAAAAATTCAACACACATATAAATTTTCGTATTGAATCAAACGATTACAAATATTATGGAACTAATGAAGTGTCAAATTTTGATACATGAGTTCAAACTCGAAACCTATTCTAGGAGAACCAACCTCCTAGCTAGTTGAAGTAACAGATGTTGATAGTATTGTCCTCATTTGAAATATATCGCCGTGCAACCCATCTTACTGTTGAATATCGATGTGACTCAAGCCCAAGAAAACCACAATCCAACAAGAAAAATTACGAACTCATTGCACAATCTATGTGGACTTCCTTTCCTAACTTAATGTTCCAACATTTCCAAGACCAGGTAGCATTTTTGGTTACATGGGATCTATGTAAGTGTCAAAATGTTAGGATTCAAAACTCAAAGAACACCTTTCAAGAATGAGATGCTGGATGAGAGGGTCTTTAACATCCATGGTTCTAAACTTCCAAATAGATACCACATGATATACAAGGACCATAACATGTTGAACAAGAAAAAGATTTTTCAAACTACATGGATATTACTGAGTGTAAGTAGTCTTATATAGGAGTATCGCTTTTTAAATTGAAACACAAGCCTTGTCCATGGAATTATTTGGATGATTGGTATCATATTTTAAATAGAGAATTTATATGTGATAAAAATAAGATCAATCCTTTCCAAATTTTGCAAGAAGGAATAAAGCTGTATTGCTATTGTGGCTCCACCACCAATAATAGTCCATGGATGTACCCAACTCCCACGTCTTGTTCCTTTCACTCCACTGATCCACCTTTCACTTTCCCTTGCACTGCTTTGCTTTGCAGTCCCTCATCTGTGCCCCCACCCCCACCCCATCTCACCATCTCCCCATCTCACCATCTCCCTCTTCTTATCATTGTCTGCATTTCTTTGAGGTCAAAGTTCATTAATATATCCACTGATCCACTGATCCACTGATCCACTGATCCACTGATCTGGTCTCAGCTTCCCCATCATAATATCATCATCTTGTTTAAAACCCAAATAATCTCTCACTGTCCACCTTCTTCACGTCTATTAGTAATCTCCCTGTACTGTCTGTTTACCAGGGCTCTTTTCTGTCCCGTGCCCTCATCACTCCTTTGCTTCTCCTAGTGGAGAAAGGGAAAAACCCCATTGAAGAGAGAAATACCCATTTGAGTACTCACCACGGTTGCTGCAAATTAAAATTCTCTTACAAGTTATCTTCATCACGAAATCACCAGTTTCCACTTTTCTAATTCATCATTCCATGATGAACACTCCTCCCCATTTACTCTTCTTAATCAAACTCCTCCTCATCATCATTCCTTCCTTTGCATCTTGCTCCTCTGTCAATCCTTTATCTCAAAAGGCAAGCTTTCATCTTTCATATTTCAAAATGCAATCTCTTTTATCTGGAAACAGTCGCTCTCTTGTTAACAACAACATGATAAGACTGCGTATACCTACCCCTTTCAGAACTGTCTTCAGATGGGAATTACCTAAATGAATGGTGTGTTGATATGTGCAGATTATGACGGAGATGGGGACATTGTTGGATGCGGAGAAGACAAGGCTGGGATCGAGGCCGCCGAGCTGCCACAACAAGTGCAACCGATGCCACCCTTGCTGGGCAGTTCAAGTCCCCACTCTCCCTAGCCACAGCCGAGAACAGCTTATTCGAAGGAGCCACCTTCACGACTATAACAACGACGATAATGATATCGATAGCAAACGTACGAGAATGCGTAATTACAAGTTTGGGTCGGAGTTTTATGATTTCGATGAGTTGAAGAAGTCGACAATGGCCGGGAGCGGGAGCACTCGGTACTCGAATTATAAGCCGTTAGGATGGAAATGCCATTGCCGGGGTCATTTCTACAATCCATAGATGGTTTGTTCATTGTGCTCATGATCTGGTTTTGTTGTGGTGGGATAAGCTTTTTGTTTTCCGAAATGTACAAGGAGATTCATTTTTTGGTAGTGACATGTTTCATTCTTTTGCTACTATAAGATATGATGGTCATATTACTTGGAATATACTTGTGTTTACTGTCTTTATTATTCATGTAAAATTAATTGAAAGAAAAGAACTTTAAGAAAGCTCTATGGATTCACTAATTCATGTTTCATACTAGTAAAGTTTATCATTTGGTACTAACAATGTTTTATACTTCATGGGTTTGGAGAATTTGTGGTTAACCACGTACAAAGTTATGGGTCATTTGATCGTTGGATCTTCAAATAAGAATTCAGATTAAAAGTTCACTTTTTTATTAATTAAAACAAAAAATTTCCCTAATCTATAATTTTCACAAAAATATTTTCAAAATATACAACCCGAAAAACAAACCCAAACTCATATAATTTCAACTTTGCTCCCTTTTTTCCCTCCGCCTCCTTTCCGTCGACCCCAAATCATCATCTCCAATCTTCAAATTGGATAATCATCGCTCATCTATCATCATCATCATCAATTATACCCTCACAGTCGAACCCAAATCGTTTGTGGATCTGATCTCTTGAAGTTATTAAACTTCTGAATTTTTGTAGATATGAGGATCAATGGCTTCATTTCGACAAATTTTTGGGTCGTCGATCGGACTCCGGTGTACTTTTGACTATAGATGGAGTTTGGGATGGTGCTGGGAAGGAGTAAGGGTTTGGGAGGGTGATGGTTGGATCGACATAATATGGGATTTGATCGTGTTTTGGGCTTTTTGCATAATGATCCAACTTCTAACTTAGATGTAACTTGTAAATTGGTTTAAAATACTTAGATCATTTTGATTCAATTCATAAAAATAAAATCAATGATCATTTTGTAAACAATATAATTGAACTTGAATTATAATATTTGCTCTAATACTGGATGAATATTGTTGAATGTGATCATTGTTGGACATTATGGGAGAACTTCTATTGCAAAAAGTGCCAGAATAATTCGGATTTCATGCATAGCACCCAATTAAATCATCCTCCTCATTCGGATATTACACCTAATTCGGATTTCATCCTCCAGATATTACACCTAATTGGATATGCAAGAAATGACAAACATAACTCCTCTAATCTGATGCAAATCTAACTTAAGGTGCTATTGTTTGGACAACCAATTATCATATTGATTTTACACAATACTTCATAATAAAACATAGTTAAAAAGTCATAATTTTCTCTCGTACAAAAAAATAATTTTCATATCCTTCATTCATATCAAATCATTCCAAAATTGTCCTATTTTTCATATCCAACCAATTTTTCATACAAATTGTAACGTCTCGGCCAAATCCTTATTACTGGGTAGTCACCAAGAATCATTCGTCAGACTGACAACTGATCCCACAAACCAACACTACTTCTTTCAGTGCGCTTTGTCCTCACTCGCACACGCCCTCCTCACTCGCACACGCCCTGAGAAACTTCTCATGAGGTCACCCACCCCAGCATTACTCTACGTTAAGCAAGTTTAACTGCGGAGTTCTAAAGTGATGGGTTACCAAAAAGAAAAGTGCACCTTGTTAGTATAGATAGTACTATCAAACCATTTAAACACTTTTTTGGATATTACACAAATATATCAATCCCAACATAATTAATTTATCAATCTAATCCCTTCCTTCCCAATCACAATCCCATTCCATAACATTAAACCCCAATTCCAACCATAATCACAAACCCCAATCCCAACCACAATCACAAACCTCCATCGCATTCCACATTATCAAACTCCGATTCCAACCATTGTCCAAATTGCATATCAAACATGAATTCTAACAACAATATATGATTAATTAACAAATGAGACTAATTAAATAAAAAAACATTCAACCTCAATTCGAATGCGGCTATATTCGTGGGGGAACGACGGCCTGGCGTGGCAGTGGTATGGCGACGCGGCGACGAAGGGAAGGGAGCGATGACGTGGTGTGGCGGTGGTGCGGTGGCACGACGACGATGACGGGGGAGCGCTGCGACGCCGCAGTGGGCGTTGGTGTGGTGGAAGAAGAGAATAGGAAGAAGGAGATGCGAATGAAGACACTACAAAAATTCTCCGTTTTAGCTACGGAATTTTTCCGTCGTCAAAACATCCATCACTAAATTATGTTTTAGAGACAGATCCGTCGCTAAAATGAGAAAAATCAACGACGGATTGACTTTTCCGTCGCTGAAATGAAAATTTCGGAGTCCACATAAATAGCGACGGAATCCGTCGTTGAAAGGCTGACTCCTTAGCGACGGAATCCAACGCTGAAAGGCTGACAACCTTGGCGACGGATTCCGTGGCTGAATGGCTGACATACTTAGCGACGGATTCAGTCGCTGAAGGGCTGACATACTTAGCGACGGATTCCGTCGCTGAAAGGCTGACATCTTTTCAGCTACGGAATTCCGTAGCTAAATCTTCCCGAGAAGAATATCATTTTAGCTACGGATTTCCGTAGCTAATTTTGATTTTCGATAAAAAAAAAATAAATTGAAATCAGAACAAAACCTGAATTAATACATATATCATATATCGAACTCAAACATCCCATCCATAATTTACATAATCCTAAAAAACTAAAATACATCAATTGTTTATATTTACAAAGCCATCATTGGCCAGCTAATCTAACATCCCTTTGCTCAGGAGCCCCGGAGTCATCATCTGAAGGCGATCTGGAAGGAAATGGCCGGAAGGCCTCAATCTGGCAGGTGGAAGGATCGCCGCCCAACCTCCTGAAGAGGAGGTCCAGTTGCTGCTCCATCCTCGTCTGACTCTGACGGAGGGTCTGGACTTCTTCCTTCAGCTGGAAGTAGTCCTCTGAAATCCCCGTGCTAGAAGTAGAACGACCTCTGGAAGCAGCGCTGAGGGCGGACCGCGGGTATATCTGGCTCGCAGCTGAGCCAATGCCGTAAACCCTCCTCTTGTCGATGCGGGACACCTCCAGGAATGTCTGATCAGCCACAGCCTGAGACTGTTTATGCGCAGCCTCGGGATCTACCGACTCATCCATCTGACTGAGTCGCTCAAAGTATGAATCCTGTAAACAATACATTGTTGTTAGTATTTTATCGAACGAACGAACGAATAAGATCAGAATTCATAATTTTAAACAAAGGCCATATAATTGACTTATCCGAAGCTGCGAAGCAGGCTCGTCTACTAGGGGAATGTCCGCGATGGACTTCCCCGCCTGAATGGTCTCCACCACTCCCAGAGCATCAGTCTTCTTATAAGTCTGAATGAAAAGCTCGGGGGATGTGACCTTCCTCTTCAACGTCGTTTCCTGTTTAAAAATAATATACAAAATAAATTGATTAATATAATTCCAATAAACCTAATTAATAAATTAAAAGTATTCAACTTCAACTAAAATTTAAGTTGAAACTTACCATTTGCTTCCCGATGGCAACGGACGACACACTGCCCTGAGTTTGTGTCGCGGTCCCCTTGGCTCTGTTCTCGATCCGAGCGATGAGTATTTCAGAAACTCATCGCTCTTAAGTTGCGTCTCCAGCAGCTGCATCTTGAGCTCGTGGGACATCCAGCGCACCCTGTCCTCCCTCCCCTCTATAATGGCGACACGCGCCTTATAGAACGTGTCCCGGACACGCCGCT